>PVJH01016560.1:0-50217 GCA_004026705.1 Nesogale talazaci
AGATAACCAAAAGGACAGCAGTTGGAAGCCACCAGTTCATGCAGGGGAGAAAGATGTGGTAGTCATCTTCTGTGAGGATGAGAGCCTGGAGACCTTCTGGACTCTTCTACTCCATCCCACAAGGTTACTCAGAGTTAGAATTGCCTCCGTGGCAGCAGGCTTGGTCTTAGGTTATGCAGTAAAACTACTCTGTCTTTGGGGGAGAGGAGGCTATACAGTTCTATGTAGGAATACCCAGAGTGACTGTACCAAAAAGAACTGATCAGTATACAACCATTTCAAGATAATTAAATAACTGACAATACTGAAGAGAAAAATTCTAGCTACACTGAATACATTAGCAAAAACAGAAACAAAACAACACTCACTGCCACCTAGACAATTTTGACTTATAGGGACCCTACAGGACAGGGTAGAACTGTTCCCATTAGTTTCTGAAGCTTTTATTTTTTAATCTTTTTTTTGCTTTTGTTTTTGGGGCATCACTGCCCTCTGGTGGTGGGAGTAGGAGGCTCAGCCTTGCTGTTGGATTTGAACCTCCAACCCAGAGGACCACAGTCCTGCGCACAACCACTACATCACCAGGGCTCAACCTTTTTTTTAAAAATCTTTCATTGGGGCTCATACACTTCCTATCACAATCCATCGATCCATCCATTGTATGCAAAGCACATTTGTACATTTGTTGCCATCACCATTCTCAAAACGTTTTCTTTCTACTTTAGCCCTAGGTATTAGTTCCTCCTTAATCTCCCTCCCTCATGACCCCTTGATAATTTACAAATTACTATTATTTTGCCATATTGTACACTGTCTGATGGGTTCCTTCACCCACTTCCCTGTTGTCTGTACCCCAGGGAGGTTATATGTAGATTCCTGCAATTGGTTCCCCTTTCTATTCCACCTTGCCTCCACCTTCCAGGTATCGACACTCTCACCACTGGTCCTGAAGGGATCATCTGTTCTGGATTCCCCATGTTTCTGGTTACTATCTGTACCAGTAAACATCCCCTGGTCTAACCGGATTTGAAAGGTAGAATTGGGATCATGATAGTGGGAGGAAGGAAGCATTTAAGAACTAGAGGAAAGTAGTATATTTCATCATTGCTACATTGTACCCTGACTAACGCGTCTTCTCCCTAGGACCCTTTTGTACGGGGGTGTTGCTTCACCTATAGATGGGCTTTGGGTCCCCAATCTGTACGCCCTCTCATTTATAATGATATAATTTTTAGTTCTTTGATGCCTGATACCTCATCTCTTCCACACCACATGGTCACACAGGTTGGTGTGCTTCTTCCATGTGGGCGTTGTTGCTTCTGAGCTAGATGGTCACCTGTTTATCTTCAAGGCTTTTTAAGACCTCAGATGCTATATCTTTTGATAGCCGGGCACCATCAGTTTTCTTCACCATATTGGCTTATGCAAATGTTTGTCTTCAGCTATCATAACAGAAAGATGGGCACACAATTATATGATTTTTTTGTTCTTTGATGCCTGATAACTGATCCTTATGACCCCTCATGGTCACACAGGCTGATGTGCTTCTTCCATATGGGCTTTGTTGCTTCTGAACTAGAAGGTCTCTTGTTTACCTTCAAACCTTTAAGACCCCAGATGCTATATCTTTGATCGAGGCTGTAAATCTTTTGTTTTGTTTTGTTTGGGGTTTTTTGGGGGGAGGGTAATATCACTGCCCTTTGGTGGTCATGGGAGCTACCCAGCCTTGCTCCTGGAGAGCCGCTGGTGGACTTGAACCGCCAAGCCCGTGGGCCGCAGTCCTGCACTCAACTACTATGCCACCAGGGCTCAGCCCGAGGCTGTAGAGCTTTTTAATTTATTTTTTTTTAATTTTATTTGTTTGAGGTTGTAGATCTTTAAAGGAGTAGAAAGCCTCATCTTTCTCTGACATCATAGGAAACAAGGCTCCAGGAATTTGAAGGACATTAATTGAAACATTCCAGCAAGCTGATGAAGCACTAGAAGCACTTATTCGTCTATGCCAAGAAATTTGGCAACTGATGGGGAAAGAAATCCAAATCTGTGCCTGTTCCAAGAAACATGACTCAACAGAACAGGGAAATTTTGCCTGAGGAATGCCTGGTGGGTTGGAAATGCTGATCTAGCAGTCAGCCCCATGCACAGCCGCAGCACCACCAGGGTTGAGCCATCTAAGCAACACCTCTGTCAGAGTACAGCAGAGTTACAGCACACCCCCAGTTCATTCCTACTGCTCTGACTTTAACCGCATACTGCCCCCACCCCTATGCACTGGCAACCCCTTACCTACCCCCCATTCCTCTAGCTGGAACTTGTCCAGAATGTCATTTAAATGGAGTCATACATGCAACTCTTTGAGACTTCCATGAGACATAATGTCTGACCTTCATCCACGTCGCTGTGTGTACAATAGTCTGCTTCTTTTTTTTTTTTTAGGCATCACTGCCCTCTGATGGTGGGAGGAGGAGGCCCAGCCTTTGCTCCTGGGAGCCGGAATTGAACCTCCATCCCAGTGGGCCGCAGTCCCGTGCACAACCACTACGCCACTGGGGCTCAGCCCTCAATAGTCTGCTTCTTTGTACGGATGAGTAGCATCTATTACATGGATTACCAGTGTGTTTAACCAATCACCCAAAGAAAGCCATTTGGATGGTTTTCAGTCTTTGTGAGGTAGGAATAAAACTCGTATAAACATACCTGTATGATGACTACGTCTTCTGGGAGGCTTGGCTGGGAAAAGGAACCCCCAAACTGTACAGAATTTAGTATGAATCTTGACTGAGTAAACTCCTAGTTGTGAGACCCTGACCAAATTATTTCAGCATTTTAGCATAACACTCAATTGTCTCATCTATAAAATAGGGAGGGGGCAATGAAAACATATGAGACTCGTTCTCGTCATTTCTTTTTGGCATCACTGTCCTCTGGTGGGAGTGGGAGGCCCAGCCTTGCTCTCGGAGAGGTGCTGCTGGATTTGAGCCACCAAGCCAATGCGCTGCAGTCCCGCACTCAACCACTACACCACAGGGGCTCAGTCCTAGTTCTCGCTATTGATTAAATGGAATGCCCACAGTCACCTTGTGAGAGTGTTGGGAGAGTTAAATGCGGTGCGAAGCTGCACACTGTCTAGCTTACGGAGGGCACAGAATAAAAGGTGGTGTGAATCACAGTATCTGCTAAGCATTATCATTCTCTTTTACTTTACTGGTTTTAATCAAGAGGCTTATTCATTATGCAAAAGGAAACTGGTGGGCAAAACAAAAAAACGTAATGAAGAGGTGTTAAACCCTAGAAATGACCTATCCAAAAAAACAAAATAAATGAAGAAATGGCCTATCAATATTCCAAACACACATAAAGATGATCCAAGAAAGAGAAGGTGTTGTAGATGAAGCAGAAGAAAAAGACTGAGACTTGTCTAAATAAAAGCATTTTAAACAGGGACACAGTGCTTGCTAGCTGAAAGGTTGACAGTTCAAACTCAGCAGGGCTGTCTCTAAAGGCAGGCTTGTCGTCTGTCTTAAAAACCCTGCGGAGCAGTTCCTCTCTGTCCACATGGAGCTGCATGAGTCAGAGTCAACGTGAGGACAACTAACAACATGTCAAAAACCACTCGGTTAAAGGAAAGCTGTTAAGAAATTGTTAGTAGAAATAAACAAATGGGGCTGAGCCCCGGTGGCGTAAGTGGTTGAGTGTGGAACTGCAGCCCGCAGGCTTGGCGGTTCAAATCCAGCGGCGGCTGGGTAGCACCCACGACCGCCAGAGGCAGTGATGCCCACAAAAAAATAAATAAATAAGTGTTTACTATTTAAAGATATGATGCAAAAAGAAAGGAAAAAACTGCCAGACCTTGTATTGTTGCAACAATGAAAGTCTTCACCACTGGCGACGGAAACTTCCTCGGGGTCTGTGGGTCAGCTGGCATGGGTGCTATGCAACAGGCCTTCTCTGGGCTCGCCTCCAGATTGCACATTGGGCTCAGAACTTCTCCCGGTTTCTCAATTTGGAGTCTAGCCAGAGGCAGGTGCAGCTCTTCAGGGCAGATTCTTTTTATGGCAACAGCAGAAGTGCAAGAGGTCAAAGAATGACCCTAGACCTCCACACTGACTCTAGGGCCTCATCCCTAGAGAACTGGTGCACTGAGTTCTGTAAGAAAATCACATGACCGAACTCAACAGCAAATGGAAAATATGTTCTCCTCGCTACATGACACATGACAAAGGACATAGAGGTAGAATATGGGTGAGTGGGTGGTGGTGATGGAATGGGCAAAGAAGAATTGCAAACAATGACTACTAAGAAAGAAATAGGAAAAAGACTGACCAAATAAGAAAGTACAAGTTACCAATAGCCATGCAAAATGTTAAATATCAAAAAGTCAACTATAAAATTGCCATGAGAAACAAATTTTCATCTCTGAAATTAGCAAAAGTTAAAAAAATTATACTATTTCTCCAGATGAGTAGAGACACAAATTATACCTTGGATTTCCACTTGCAAGCTTTTTTTCGTGTGTGTGTGTGTGTGTGTGTGTATGTGTGTTTTTGGGTAGGGGCATCACTGCCCTCTGGTGGTCATGGGCGCTACCCAGCTCTTTCTCCTGAGAGCCGCCACTGGATTTGAACCGCCAAGCCCGCGGACCACAGTCCCACACTCAACCACTTACACCACCAGGGCTCAGCCCGCCACTTGCAAACATTTATGACCTCAAGAATTACAGTAATGAACTAGGAGGCAGAATAGATGCACTAAAAGCAATATTGGTACAGCTGCCTGAGACGTCCCAGATGTCCTATGATCCTCAACCTCCAAACTGAGAAGCAAAATCCCATGAGATGTTTGCTTATGCACAGGCAGTATCGGCATTAATTATTATTATTATTATTATTGTTGTTGTTGTTGTTTTAAAGTGTTGAAAAGAAAATATATTACTTTGAGGAGTAAGGTGTGCCTGACCCAAACCATGGTATTTTCAATAACTTCATATGTATGTGAAAGCTGCTCATTGAATAAGGAAAACCAAAGCAAAATAGATATATTTAAATTATTGTACTGGCAAAGAATATGAAATTACCATGGACTGCTAAGAGAACAAACAGGTCTGTCCTGGAAGAAGTACATTCAGAATGCTCTTTAGAAGCAAGACAGCAAGACAGTGTCTAATAGTTTGGAAATGTTCTCAAGAGAGACCAGTTCCTGGAAAAGGACATTGCGCTGATAAAGTGGAGGGGCAGTGAAAGGGAGAAAAGCCCTCAGCAGGGTGGATTGACACAGTGATTGCAGCAACGGGCTCACACACAATAAGGAATGTGAGGATGGGGCAGGACTGGAGTGTTGTGTTCTGTTGTGCAGAGGGAAGCTCTAAGTCAGACGACTTTACAGTGGACATTCACCACATTCCAACATTCACCAATGTCAAAGACACTACAATTTTTTTACTTCCCAGTTTAGGTTAGGATGTGATAGGACAAGCAACAGTGAAAAGGTTTTCAACTTTGCAGAGATAGCACAAAAAAGTGAAATCATCTTTAAAGAGATTAAAAGCCCAGGTAATTATCTTTTGGGGTAGGGTTTGGGTTTTTCAGATAATTGACCAAGAAGGGAAATTGTTTGCTAAATTTCAATTTGTCTTCTGAGCAAATCTAACACATACAATAATTATTCTTGGATCAATTTAATGTTTCAGAGAGTTTCTACCTTTTAAAATGGTTATAACATTTCCCTCTGATGTCCATCTCCTACTCTGATGATTTTCAAGTATTTTTGTTTTGAATTCTTTTTTTTTGGGGGGGGTGGGCATCACTGCCCTCAGGTGGTGGGAGTAGGAGGCCCAACCTTTGCTTTGTGGAGTTGGAATCGAACCTCCATCGCAGTGGGCTGCAGTCCCGCACACAACCACTACGCCAAGGGGGCTCAGCATTTTTTTCTAATGCTCCAAAGCTTGAAGTCCCTTCTAATACACTACCCTCTCCTTTCTCACATACTCAGTTATTTGCAAAGCGTGTTAGATAGTCCTTCTGTCTCTCTGTGCTCCCCACCCTTCCTTTCTCTCTCCACTGTCCCCACTCTCACCTGGGGCCTGTAGCACCTTCAAAAACACATCCTGCAAGTGCAGGCAGGTCGGTCCTTCCTGACAGCCGTTCACTTATCGTCTTACTACGTCCTGCCTCGATCTTCATAAGCCATGCTGTAACCCAAGGATAAGAACGATCTGTGGCTCAGGATGTCCTACCACTTAAAATTTATCTCCTTGGACTTTTTTCCACGGTGTTTTATGAAACATTTAGACCCATGCCAACAGACAGGACCAGCTGCATAATTTGTGGATTTTGTGGAAAATGCAAAGTCAGGGTAGGGTTCCTTGTTGAAAAATTATTACAAATGTTAAGTGCATTGTGCCAACTGTGGAACCAAGGTAACACGGAGCTCAGGGCACCGTGTAACTGCACATAGGGCACATCCCTGGAGCAGAAGCTGCCAACGAACTCCCATTACCCTTAAGAGATTTCTGCTTTTACTGCCCTGCTTTTGAGTCTCCTGACAGGCTATTCCCTCACCTAGAATACCCTTTCTTTGACTCCTGCCTAAATTAAGGCATAGGACTCACCATGGGAAAGCAACAAACTGAGGGTCTGTCTTCACACACCTCTGTGATCCTTCCACTCTGGTATCCTGCAGCAGGCCCAACCATCAAAACACACGACTGGATCCTCACATATTCCTCATTTTACTTTCTCTCTCTTCATTCGTGCGGACACCTGGTGGTGTCATTTTTACACGTTTGGCTACTCATCCCAGGATCAGCAGTGCCAAACCACCAGCTGCTGCACAAGAGAAAGAAAAGGCTTTCCCCTTCCACGAAGCGTGACCGTCTCGGGAGACCACAGGGAGATCCTCAATTAGTGACCAGCTCTCACAGACACTGAATAAATACTTGCTGAAGAGCTGAACGAAGGTGGGCAGAGGCATGGGCGTGTTTGTGTTCTAGTCCTTTCTTTGTTCTACATGGTGAACTCCGACAGACCAGGAACGGTTTTTATGCATTCAACAACTCTCGGATGAAGACTCACTATGTGCCTAGCACTGTGTCATTCTAGACTGCTAGATTAACTTCTATATTCCCTTGCACATGAGCATAATAAGAGCCAACATTTATGGTTTTCTCTGTCTCAGAGCCTAAATCTTGATATGATTTTGTTTCACTCTCCCACAACTCTAGGCAACAGCTATTCCCATTTTACAATTGAAGACACTGAGTTGTGAGAGACTGAGCACCTGGCTCAAAGTCAAGAAGCTACTGAGATAGATTTAGTCCAAACATGTGTGTGACTCAACGCAAATGCCTAAATATCTAGCAAATCAGGATTGTGCTACATAAAAATGACACATTGTAGACCAATGGGAGTCCAGAAATAAACACCTACCTCAATCAAGTGATTTTCTACTAGGGTTATAGACCTAGTGAATAGGGAAAGAATGGTCTTATAAGTGGTGCTGGAACAAGTGAATTTCCACATGCTACAGAATGGCATTGAATCCTTACCTCACACCAGCGGCAAAAATTAACTCAAAAGAGATCCAAGACCTAAAGGTGAAAACTAGAACTGTATAACTCTTTAGAAGATGTCATAAAGATAATGCTTCAGGACCTAGTTCTTAATTTTTTATGGCTAAGGCAGATTTCCCTTTCTATATATTCATTTTTTATAATTTTTTCCAGAACATATTAGGAAGACAAAAGAAATGGTGATGTACATCTCTATCACTGTACCCACAAGAATACACTGTGGAGAGTTGAATTAATGGAGGCAATAGGGAAGAAAGAACCACTTATCTCATCAAAATAGGCTGAAAACAAAACAAAACTCACTGTCATCAAGCCCATTCCAATGCATAGTGGCCTTATAGAACTGGGTAGAACTGTCCTTGTGGGTTTCTGAGACTGTAGAAAACCCCATCATTCTCCTGCCTGGACTTACTTTTATTTTTTAAATCATTTTATTGGGAGTTCATACATTGCTCATCACAATACATAAATAAATACATATACTGTCCCAAGCACCTTCACATGCCTGCTACTATCATCATTCTCCAAATATCTGTTTTTCCACTTGAGCCCTTGATATCAGCTCCCCATTCTTTCCCCTCCCTCCCCGCTCCCCCATCAACCCTCAATAATATATAAATTATTATTTTGTCCTATCTTGCACTGCCTGACATCTCCCCTCGCCCACTCCTCAGATGTCTGACCTCCAGATAGGAAGTTATGTGTAGATCCTTGTAATTGGCTCCCCCTCTCCACCCTACCTTCCCTCCACCCATCTGGTAACTCCACTCTCACTACTGGTCCTGAGGGGTTCATCTATCCTGGATTCCCCGTATTTCCAGTTCCTATCTGTACCAGTGTACCTCTTCAAGTCCAGCTGGATTTTTAAGGTAGAATTGGGATCATGATAGTCGGGGGAAGGAAGCCTTCAAGAATTAGAGGAAAGTTGTTTCATCGCTACTTCACTGCACCCTGACTGACCATCTCCTCCCCACGACTCCTCTGTAAGGGGATGTTCAATTGCCCACAAGTGGACCTGGGTCCCCACCCTGCTCTTCCCCTCTGTCGTAGTGATGTGATTCTGGTTCTTTGATGCTTGACACCTGCTCCCTTCGACCCCTGGTGATCACACAGGCTGGTGTGCTTCTTCCATGTGGGCTTTGCTGCTTCTGCACTATATGGCCACTTGTTTACCTTCAAGCCTTTAAGACCCCAGACGCTATATCTTTCGATAGCCAGGCACCATCAGCTTTCATCACTCTTGCTCATGCCCCCACATGTCCTCAGGGATTGTCTCAGGCGGGTGTGCACACAGTGATTCGATTTTCTTCCCCCCTGTTTGATGCCTGAGACCTTATCCTTTTGACATCTCGTGGCCACACTGGAATGGTTTGCTTCTTCTGTGTGGGCTTGGATACTTCTCAGCTAGATGGGTGTTTGTTTATATTCAAGCTTTTGAGACCCCAGACGCTATATCCTTTGATAGCTGGGTGTCATCAGTTTTCTTCACCACATTTGCTTATGCACCCATTTGACTTCAGAGCTTGTATTGGGCCAGTAAGCATCATGGAATTAATAGAACAAAGTGTTCTTGCATTCAGGGAGTACCTGGGTGGGGGTCCAAGGTTCATCTGCTACCTTAGTACTAAACCTATAAATAAATGTACCTGGATTTATGTCCTACTTATCATAAATAATTACATTTACATATGTATATGCCTGTGTTTTAGACCTCTGCAAGTGTCCTTTGCTTTCTAGTTCCTTCCTCTATTTCCTTCTGCCTTCCTCCTGTCACACTATCATGCTCAGCCTTCATTTGAGTTTCAGTACTTCCTCTCTGTTACATTACCCTTGCTTAAGCCCTACCAGGCCTCCCACACCCTGCTCTCCACTGACTCTGATCACTTGTTGTTTCCACATCCTTGAGCCTACTGGACATACTTTTTGTGTGTGTGGAATCACTGCCCTGGTGGGAGTAGGAAGCCCAACCTTGCTCCTGGAGAGCTGCTGCTAGATTTAAACTGTCAACCCTGTGGGCGGCAGTCCCGCACACAACCACTAGGCCACCAGGGCTCAGCCTGAACATACTTTTAATATATATATATATATATATATATATATATATATATATATATTTGGCTGAGCCCCAGTGGCATAAGTGGTTGAGTGTGGGACTGCAGCCCACGGGCTTGGCGGTTCAAATCCAGCAGCTGCTCTCCAGGAGCAAGGCTAGGTAGCTCCCACGACCACCAGAGGACAATGATGCCCCCACAAAACAACAACAACAAAAATATATATTTATCAAAATTCAGAACTATATCTCTTTTTTGTTTTTTTTTGAGGGGCATCACTGCCCTCTGGTGGAACTGAACATACTTTTTAACAATCAGTTCTTAGATATGAAATCAAAAGTATGAACAGCAAAACACAAAATAGAGAAAAGGGGTTTCATCAAAATTTCTGTGGACATTTCTTGCAAAACGTTCTTGAATTAAAAATTTCATCGGGCTAAGCCCCGGTGGCGTAAGTGGTTGAGTCCGGGACTGTGGCCCGCAGGCTTGGCGGTTCAAATCCAGCGGTGGCTCTCTGGAGCAGCACTGGGTAGCGTCCACGACCACCAGAGCAGTGATGCTCCCCCCCCCCAAAAAAAATTATCAATAAAGTAGAAAAACCAGCTACAGATTGGAAGATAAATTTTGGGGTCTATATACCTGGTCAGGATTTAATATGCAAAGAACATAAAGAATTCTTACACACCAACAACAAAAATACAGACAATCCAATGAAAAACAACCAAGCTCTAAACAGACATATCACTGAAGAAATGTCTACGGCTAACCAGAACACAGAGAAGTGCTCAGCATCCTAAATAACTAGAAAAATGCAAATCAAAACCACACTGAGGTACGACTTCACCCCTACCTGGATAGCTATGATTAAATAAAGGACAACAGACCTCATGGTGACGGTGGCGGCTTGGGTGCAGTGTGGCGGTCGCTGGTCTGCAAGGCTGGTGGGCGTGTGGGGGGCTGGAGCCCGGCCAGACCTCCGCGAGGCCCCGGTCCCCGCTCCCCTGATGCTGCTCGGGTGAGGGCCCTCTCTGGCTGTGGCTGGGACCATGGTGAAGTATTTCCTGGGCCAGAGCACGCTCCAGAGTACCTGGGACCACGTCTTCTGGCAGGGGTACCCGATTCCCTACAACAAACATGTCCTGACAGAAAACATCGTGCACCGGGAGGTGACCCCTGACCAGAAGCTCCTCTCCAGGCGACTCCTGACCAAAACCAACAGGATGCCCCGCTGGGCCGAGCGACTGTTTCCTGCCACTGTCACTCTTTCGGTGTACATTCTGGAGGACTCCATTGTGGACCCACAGAATCAGACGATGACCACCTTCACCTGGAACGTCAACCATGCGCAGCTGATAGGGGTGGAGGAACGCAGCGTTGACCTCGTGAGTGCCGACCACAGTGGCTGGACCAAAGTCCACCAGGAAGCCTGGGTCTCCTCCATCTTGTTTGGTGTCTCCAGAGCTGCCCAGGAATTTGGTCTGGCCCTGTTTAAAAGCAATGTGACCAAGACGATGAAGGGCTTGGAGCACATCCTGGCCAAACTGGTAGGTGAGGCCCCTTCTAAGACACTTGTTGAAACCACCAAGGAAGCCCCAGAAAAGGCAAAGGAGATACACTGGCAGCTACCGAAAAGGCCAAGGCTACCTTGCCAGCAAGCAGCAGCAGCAGTTTGTGTAGCCAGCCCAGATCTGAGTCCATCCCCTGACCTGCTTGCAGTATGCTTTCTTAATTAAAAACCAACTTCCAGCCCCTATCTACTGTCTGGAGGTGTGGTGGTGAGTGGTCCATTTGGCACTACAGGACATCAAGCACGTTGCCCATGTGTGTGCCAGGCCTGCTTATTTCTCCCTGCTTATGTCCACCGAGGGACAGAGAGGTACTGACCTGCCCTCACAGGTCACAGCGACCAGATGTTGTCATGAACACTAGACGGTAAGCTCCACAGGAACAGAGATCTGTTTGCTCCCTGATGTGTCCCAGGTACTGAACCAATATTTAGCACATAATAGGCATTCAATAAATACTTGTTGAATTTTTTTAAAAAAGGACAACAGGCTGAGCCCCGGTGGCGTAGTGGTTGTGCGCGGGACTGCGGCCCACTGGGACGGAGGTTCAATTCCAGCAGTGGGGCTGGGCCTCCTACTCGCACCGCCGGAGAGCAGCGATGCCCCCCCCACCCCGCCAAAAAAAAAAGGACAACAGCAGTGCTGATGGGGATGTGGAGAAACTGGAATCCTTATCCACTGAAGGTAAACATGCAAAATGGTATAACCATTGTGGAAAGGAGTTTGGTGGCTCCTGAAAAAGTTAAAGATATAAGATAGTATTACCACATGGCTCTTAACCCTAATATGTACCCCAAAAGATTCAATAGCAGAAATGCACACAGTAACTGGCGTACCAGTGCTCATTAATCTCCACTCGCAATATCCAAAAGGGAAACATCAACTTAATGTTCATCAACTGAATGGATAAACAAACATTGTGCATACATGTAATGAAATATTACTCAGCATGAAGAGAAATGAAGTTCTGATAAAAGTTAAAACATGGAAGCCTTTGAAAGCAGTCTGTTGAGTGGAAGAACTCAGTTGCAAAAGGGCAAATCCTGTATGATCTTAGTTACATGAACTATCTGGAATAGGCAAGTGTGGGAGGAAGAGGAAAAGGAGGCGTCATGGCTCAGGGAAATCTGAGCTCTAGTTCATGGGGATAAAATGATTTGTAAATGGATAGGGGTGATGGCTGCATACCAGATGGTGAACATACTGTGTTAGTCCGGGTAAACCAGAGAAACAAATTCATAAACACATATACATGCATATGTATATAAGAGAGTTTTTTAAAAAGATAGTTACACATTACCAAGCATTATTCCAACCCAGTCCAGTCCAAGCCCACAAATCTGATATTAGCCCATATGTCCAATAGCAGTGTTTTTCAGACTCACAAAACACATGCCAGGAGGCTAAAGGCAAGCCAGATGCAGAGCCTCAAAGTGAGTGTTATCAACAGAAGGTCCCCAAGGAAGAGAACCGAGAGAGACAGGGTCTCTGCCTCCAAGAAGGAAGGACCACATCTCCCAGAATGCTCAGGAACAGGCCACACCCACACAGAGGTCTCATTGGCTATCTCCAGCTTGACAAACTAGACTCCACCCCTACACTCTTCATCTGCAAATTGACCCCAGAATAGATGACTGCCACAATAATTAATGTTGGGGCCCAGCCCCGGTGGTGTAGTGGTTGTGTGCAGGACTGCGGCCCACTGGGATGAAGGTTCAATTCCAGCAGTGGGGCTGGGCCTCCTACTCCCACAATGGAAGAGCAGTGATTGCCCCCCCCCCAAAAAAAAAACACAACAATAACTAATGTCACTGACTGTGCACTT
This sequence comes from Nesogale talazaci, assembly GCA_004026705.1. Classification (NCBI taxonomy): domain Eukaryota; kingdom Metazoa; phylum Chordata; class Mammalia; order Afrosoricida; family Tenrecidae; genus Nesogale; species Nesogale talazaci. Next base: position 13,009 of record PVJH01016560.1, read on the forward strand.
AGAAAATATTGAATAGGAAAAGTTTTGTTATATATTTATTTGCCACAATAAAGCAATAAAAAAGAGACATTGTACTTTTGACCAACATCAGATACAACAGGGGAGTGGATCTTTGCAAGCTTATGATGTACTAAGTAGAATTTAAAACGTAGTGTCATGTATTACTCTAAAATTATCCTGTCTTAAGATGTAATGACACAAGGCGATTGTAGGAGACAGAGAGGAAAGAACAGATGCGAATTTCCTAAACATTGGAGACTCTCTATTTGACTCAAGGTAAGGAATACATATTTTTCTTTGGAGATTCATTTTTGGTACTCAGCAATGCTTGTTGATATCACAGTCTTACCAAGACACTAGCTGGGAAGAAGTAAAAGAGTGTGGTGAAGAAAGCTGATAGTGCTTGGCTATCAAAAGTTACAGCATCTGGGGTCTTAAAGTCTTGAAGATAAACAAGTGGCCCATATAGAAGAAGCACACCAACCTGTGTGATCATGAGGTGTCAATGGGATAAGGTGTCAGACATCAAAGACCCAAAATAAAACAAAAAATCATATCAATGTAAATGAGGGGGAGGGCAGAGTGGAGACCCAAAACCCATCTGTAGTCAATTGGACATTCCCTTTCAGAAGGAAAGGAAGAGTGCAGTATAGGAACAATTAAACACACAACTTTCCTCTAGTTCTTTAATGCTTCCTCCCCCACCACAATCATGACCCCAAATCTACCTTATAAATCCTGCTAGACTAGAACATGTACACTGGTACAGATAAGTGCTCACAACACAGAGAACCCAGGGCAGCTGAACCTCTAAGGACCAATAATGAGAGTAGTGATACCAAGGGAATGGTGGGGGGTGGCGTAAGGGGGAACCGATCACAATGATTAATATATATATATTGGTCAGTATAAGACATATAAAACGGGCTGAGCCCTGGTGGCGTAGTGGGGGCTGAGGCCTGGTGGCATAGTGGTTGTGCGTGGGACTGCGGCCCACTGGGATGGAGGTTCAGTTCCAGCAACAGCTCCACAGGGGCAAAGGCTGGGCCTCCTACTCCCACCACCAGAGGGCAGTGATGCAAAAAAAAAATACAACACGAAAGACAACAATGGAAAGGGTTAAGTTGCCTCAGTTGTGGATAAAACCATCCAAATGGGCATATCTAACCGCAGACACTTGGAGATTTTATCAGTGCCGGGCTTTATTTGTCTGGGGCTCAGTGAAAAGAGGAGAGCAAGCTACTGTCATACTGTGATTTGAGTTCCACAACGAGTAAAGGGCCTAGCACCCAGCTAGCTCGCTCTACCTTTAGAGTGACGTGCAGGCCGACTGTGTGCCAGTGTGGTAATGGGCTGTGTATGCCATTTGTATAAGAGCAAGGGGTGAAGTCGGCTATTAACACCGATTAACTCAAAAGCTGACCACCAACACACACAGCCATTGTTCCCACCAACCCTCTTTAGTGACGGCTTTGTCTGGCTGGCCTAACAAGTGACAAATGCCATTACAGCAGACCAAATCACCTGATTCAGGCCATCGGCAGACGCTCCAGGTATTAGCCTGACTGCATTAGTTTGATTTGTTACTACTGTTCACCTTGTCCTGGGCATTAATGGAGACAAAGGCCTCGAATTACCAGGAGCAGAGATAAGCTGTGGATTAGAGGCTGTGTGTTTTGAGGGAAAGAGTTCGGTCTTGGATTTTCATTTCCAGTTCCATCTTGCTTGATTTTTCCTCAGTCTATTTCCACCTCCCTGCACCACCATCCTCTGCCTAAATAGCATTACATTAGCTCTAAATTGCTAGCAATCATGATACTAAAAGAGTTTGAAATTCATTATTTCTTTTAACAAACTTAACCTTTAGATTAAAAAATGGCTTTAGGGAAAAATACTGGTGATCTTGTTTATTATCTTGCTTCTTGTATATTATCCATTATGAACTTGCTTCACAAAGCTATCATTGAATCAACAGTTGATATTAGTATTTGAAAGTAAAAAAGGGTATGTAAATTATATCCAGAATTATGTCTCAGATATTATATATTAGAAATTAAAATACAATTTAAACTTTTTAGTTAAAAATGTTGCTCAGTTCAAATCTATTACTTCTATTATAAATAATTTCACTTGTCACTGTATCATCTGTTATAAATGAATCAGTTTTACATGATTAAATTTAAAATTTTAGAACTGTATATATTCATTATATAAAATCACCACTAGAAAATACCAAGGTAAGGATACTTTCTAGAACACTATATTTTTTTCCTCAACAAACATTTTTAATCTGTGTGATGTTTTAAATACAAAAATAAATAGAAGGTGTACTCTTTGTCATTGACCAATATTTATAGTGTTGTTACTTTCCCCCTTGATCCTGTCCTTGTATACAGCTTCTCCTCACACGTCTCAGAGATTTGGGAGGTAGTTTATTTAATTCTAGATAGTTCTACATAAGATATAATGATTATAAATCTCCATATGTGAAAAGTACTAAAGATGCTTAAATAGTTATAATATGTTCTAGTTATGATTCACAAAACTTGAAACGTTTTCCTTAACTCAGCAATATTAAGGAGACAGAGAGCTCCATGCCTGGCATTGGTGGATGTAGGGCAGAATTCAGGGTGGGATCACACTTCGAAAATAGCAACAGCAAAACTTGCAAAAACGGTGTGCATTCCTCTCTTTATCTTGCGGGGCCACTGGTGGGTTCAAGTGGCCAAACTTTAGGTCAGTGGATGAGGGCTGAGCCACTGTCATCAGGGCTTGTCCAGATGTTTTTTACAAATATGCAAAAAGGACTAAGCAACAAGTGGTTATGGCGATTATCTCTGAAGGATGAGAGTTGAGGGAGGTTTTACTCAGCTTCTGGTCTGCTTGAGTTCTTGAATTGTTTACAGTATGTAAATATCATTTTACATAAATAAAATAAAAGGCTATTTGAAAGCCACGTGACTCCCCTTCTAGCCCCCCGGAACCTCTCCTTGGGGACTTCTAGTTTCACAGGATCAAACTGGAGATCTGTGAGGTCTCCTGGTGGGTAGATTTGGAAGAATTTACCAAACATGCAGTGCTTCAATTTTTTTATGAGGAGCAACAGCATTTTAGATCAGAAAGAGTGACTCCATCTGGCAGCAAAGATTTTCATAGAAAAAGATTTTCATGTCTCTGTTCCTCCTGTTTACTGCCCTTCTGGCCATGTTTTTTTTTTTTTCTTATCTGCCACCTCCACCCCAAACCCAAACCCAACTCAATGCCATCGAGTTGATGCCGACACATAATGACCCTTTGGAGAGGCTAGAAACTGTCCCTGTGACTTTCCCAGCCCGTAACTCTTTCCAGGAATGGAAAGTCATCTTCCTTTTGTGGAATGGCTGATGGTTATGAACGCTGGACCTTATGGTTAGCAGCTCAACACAGAACCACTGCAGCTAGAGCTCCCTTCCTCCACCCTGGCGATGACAACAACCAAGCAAACCCACGTCATCAAGTAGTCGATTGTGCTCATGGTAACCCCATAGGACAGAGTGACACTGCCTGTAGGGTTTCCAAAGCTGTACTCCTTTTGGCAGCCAGCTGTTGCATCTTTCCGCCTCGAAAGAGCTGGTAGACTCAAACTGCTGGCCGTGCAGCGAACAGGCCAACGTGTAGTCTCTACATCCACATGCTCCTACCTCTCACCAAGAGTGATCAAAGTAAGAGTAGCCTGGGCTGAGCCCCGGTGGCGTAGTGGTTGTGCGCGGGACTGTGGCCCACTGGGACGGAGGTTCAATTCCAGCAGTGGGGCTGGGCCTCCTACTCCCACCACTGGAGAGCAGTGATGCCCAGAAACCAAAAAAAAAAAAAAGAGTAGCCTAAGGCTGGCCAGTTTTTGGGACACAGTTCTCGGCCCTAAATGTACATGCATTCAATGCTTTTTCAAGCTTGAAAACTGGAGTCAGGATGCTTTTCCTCAGAATTATATGCTACCTCTCTCTAATTTTAGCTTCAAATCTAAAAATCTCCCCCTACTCCTCCACCCCCAAGCAGTGTATAGACTCAATAACGAAGCAAGAACCTTTCACTCTAGTTATCAACAGGAGAGAAAGGTAAAGGAATAGAGAAGAAAGGAAAGCAAAGCAAGGTGGAATGCAATTCTAAAGAACAGGGTCGAAAAATGGCTGCCAATATACAAAATCAATGAGCCATAGTAGTGTAGGGGTCACATGTTGGGGTGCTCACTGCAAATACGGTAGTTCAAAACCACCTGCTACTCCGCAGGACAAAGACAAGTCTTTCTACTCCCATAAAGAGTGAGAGTGTAGGAAAAGCCGCAGGAACAGTTCTACTTTATCCTGTAGGGTCATTATGAGTCAGAATCAATTCCATGGCCTGAGTTTTAGTGTTGTTTTCAGATAAAATCAGAGTTCTTTAGCCCACACTGCAAAAGGACTTTCCTTCAGGCCTTTAATCAACTACACAACAGATGCTCAGGTTTCCAGTGGAGAAGATGCCACCTTCTCAGGCAGCTTGTCCTATTGCCATATCTAACTGGCAGATACAACGGAAAATGGTAAATGCCAAGTCAACACATAGTTTTTGATTCACAGAAAGTGCCCTGATAGTTTCAGGAGCCACATCAGAGCACAAACAAAAGGCAGGTCAGTTACCCTACCTTTTTCATCAAGGTGATGCTTTGAACAAAATACGCAGTTCATTGGAAACCATTAAACTGAAAACAGATGCAAGCCAGATGATTAGGACCACTTAGATGAATGAAAGTACAGCATTAAATGTACTAGAAACGTATTTAAAATTTGCATTTATTCACATCTTAATTCTTTTATGCAATGTCATCCCAACTGTATGAACATAGCAGCCTTGTTTTTAAATCTGTATTTTGACTTACTGGCTTTGCTCTTTTTTTAAAAAAAACAATAAAGTAGAAACTGGCACAGGCTCTGTTTTGATATGTGGTAAGAAATTCTCATGGCTTCATGCCAGAAATCAAAGAGAAACTGAAGACTCATGAATAAATCATATTCTCTAATACACTTACGAATGAACATGTTTCAAAATGTTCTCAAAAGAAAAATATTAGAAACAAATCATACCTTTGTGATAGTCTTCCAACTTGTGAAGTAATTTAGCCATGCGATTTTAGCAAACAAATTTATTAGATTAGATTAGCTCATTTAAAAAATAGATGACTTTTTCTAAAAATGTTTATTAAAATAAACTGGGGAGGCCTTTATCTTAACTAAAAGTATCCAAATATAAAGTGTATCATGTTATAACAGTAGTTATTTACAGTATATTTTTAATGATAATATTCAAATTAAATGCAGAAAACATTGCATTTTTTAACACTTCATATTCCATTGATTCTCCACGTTGGGCAACTGGAAGACAATTTCACAGGTTTAGTTATCTACCTACTCCAGGAGATTCGTGTTGAAATTTTTTTTTGCCATTAAAAACTGTGATTCCCTATGAGACCTTTTCAGTTTTGCACGCCGATTTTGGAACCAGATCTAAAATTAAGAAAAATAAAATAGGTCTTAGAAGTATTTTATTATTATTTACATTTCAACCATCAAAATAATTACATTTTAAAATTACCTGGATTCTGTCTTCTTCTAGGTTCAACTTTCGAGCTAAGTCTTCTCTGATATCAATGCCAGGATAGCAGTTGACTCTAAAAACGTTTTCCAACACTTCAATCTAAGAATAAGGAAACAATTCTTTAAGATGTTGATAACTACTATATCACCACACAATGCGCTTTAATTAGTATAACAAGATGTCTGCATTAAAATCCTTGTTGATTAATCTGGGTGCTTTTTCATCTCTCCCTACTGTTAAAAATAGGATAGCCTGTCATTTCATTAATAAGGCTTCTAAATTGAGATTCCTCCCCACCTCCCAAAAAAATTGGGGGGGGGGAGTGAGTAACAACTGGGTGTTGTTACTTAAAACCTTTCATGGATGAAAAACTCCCGACCTGATTTTGAGTAAAAGCAGTTCTTGGTCTTCGGCCTCGATACCAACTCAGTTCTCTTTTCAAAGACAATCTTTCTGTGGGTGAGAAGTAGTGTTCATATTTCAGAATTCTTTCTCCTGGCATGGAGTCATCCACAGTACAAGGGGATGAGATCCCACTGGGCAGGCTTGTGACCTGTAGGCACAGGTTGTCATCTTTCCCTGAAAACAGAAAAATACACCTCACTTTAGAGGTCTAAATCCACACTCCAACAAGGAAGTCACTTCAGGAACTTGTTAATTTTCCCAATGAAGTTCTTCGGGGATTTATTACCTACACCAAACAAGCAGCAAAAACAAAAGGGGCACAAAAGTAAGTAAACAAAATAAAGATACTTGCCTTATAAAAAGAGAACATTTTGGTCTTGGAACGCTACTCTGTCAAGATAGATTTGGAATACCTGCCGTGCCTACTATTCACGGGAGATCTTCCGAAGGAAACTACAGGTTCTTGGCTTTGTCCTTCTTTCTCTTTTCCTGAGTGAACTTTATACCCACTTGGATCTGAGGCTTTTGTTCCTTTTGATTTCCCACAGAACTCCTCCATGGGAGGTAGGAAACTGCTCTCTAACCCAGCCCATTAGACAGGACAATGGGAATGACAAGGACAACCTGAGCGCGTGGCATACCTGAGGAGCTGCAGGTGTCTGCCCAGGGCCGGTGAGGTTCCCCGGATGGAGCACAGTCTGTCTTGCGGTCCGGTCCTAGGATGCTCTCGATTGAAAAGGGGCACGGTGAGGGCTTGCTTCCTCCAAGCGGAGCGCCCTCCTGAAGGCTGGGAGACATCCTTGCTGGCGCCGCTGCCCTCCGGCCGGCGCCTCTGCCCCACGTGAACGGGGCTGGACCTTCCGCGGTTCACCTTATAGCTTCGGCAGACAAGGGGGCTGGGTTTAGCACGTCACGAATTAAAATCCTGTCTTAGAAAGTTTTAGCATGTCAATGAACACTCTCCAGCCCAGCGGCTTGAGGAGTTAATTGTTTATTTGTTTGCAAGTAATTAGCAACTAATGGCTACACCAGGGGGCCACCTCGGAGGACCCGAAGTGTTATCTCTTGCGAGCAGAACACAGACTTAACTCTCTCCAAAGAAGTCACGCACCAGGGTCGCGCTCCTCTTTTATTTGAAATCAGCAATGTATAAAATCATCCTTTTTATTTTGAAGTCTATACTTTCATGGACTCCAGTTACCTACACGCACAGGCAAGATTGGAGAGCAGTCAAGTAATAAATAATCTAATTTAAGTGAATCTTCTTCCAAGGAAATTGCAAAAAAAAAAAAATAATAATAATCTCTTAATGCTATTACAGCGATTCTGATGAAAATGCCTGTTTTCATATGCATATGTAACAGTGAATGTTGTCAATGAAAACACAAAAGTATTTGGAGTGCAGCATACTGGAAAAAGACTGGCAAGGTTATTAAGACTGAGTGTAATTGTCTTCCAAGTGCCTGGATTAATTCACGGGAACAGTTGCACCAAGTATTTTAAATAATTAATGGGCTAATTCCCTTCTTTCATCTTTTCTTTTAAATGAGAGAGGTACAAGTTCTTATGAAGATTCGTATGTTGCTACCTCCAAGCAATTTATAATTCAAATGAGAGTATTTCTTCCCTTCCACTAGCTGTTTCAAAGAAAAAGATATATTTCGTGGCATTAAAACAAAGTTTTCCCTTTGTTAGGTTCTTGAGAGACTGGGAGTTTTTCACCAAGCTGATGAAATTTGTGATAAATAACCAAGGTCAGAATATTTAACTTTTAGCACCCCGACAAAATCTTACATTACAAGAGAAGTACAGCTGCTAATTGGAAGAATTTACAGTGGTCACTCACTAAAAAGGTACCATATTTCTAGATTTGGCACTCTGCTGGCTCCTGAAGGATAAATTTCAGTGCTCAGCTTTTCTCACATTTAAACAACTACCAGCTCTTTCTCCAGGAAAGAGGAAAAGGCTGGAGATCAACTTCAGATTTTACCACACTGACATCCCCAAACTGAAGCTAAGCAAGCCTTCTTCAACAAACCCTAGGGTAAACAAGCTTCAGTTCTACTAGTCTGAGAATGGATAGCTGCACTAATAAACAGCATCAGGACAGAGGACGAAGAAACTGAAGTTGTCAATGACTTCATTTTACCAGAATCCATCATCAATATCCATGGAAACTGCAGTCAAGAAATCAAAAGGGGGCTGAGCCCCGGTGGCGTAGTGGTTGCGCGGGATTGCGGCCCACTGGGATGGAGGTTTGATTCCAGCTCCAGGGAGCAAAGGCTGGGCCTCCTACTCCCACCACCTGAGGGCAGTGATGCCAAAAACAAAACAAAACAAAAAAATCAAAAGGTCTGCTGCATGGGGGGAATCTGCTGCCACAGACCTCTTTAAAGCTTTCAAAGGCAAAGATGTAATTTTGAGGATGAGGGAGCCCCGTTGGTATGGTGGTGACATTTTTGACTGTCCTCTGCAGTCAGAAGTTTGAAATCAAGGGAGAAAGATGGGGTTTTCCAGGGCTCCTTTCATAGGGGCCACCTAAGACCATTGGAAAACACAGAAATATTTCACAATATATAGTTACATCTTGGTTTGTGATTAATCACGATGCTTTAATGATGTGTATGCTCAATTTGCAACAATGAGAACACATCCTGCAAATCAGATATTTACATTACAATTCATATATATATTTGGGGGAGGGGCATCACTGCCTCTGGTGCTGCTCCTGAGAGCCACCGCTGGATTTGAACCACCAAGCCCGTGGGCCTCAGTCCCACACTCAACCACTTACTCCACCAGGGGCTCAGCCCTACATTACAATTCATAACAGTAGCAAATTTACAGTTATGAAGGAGAAACAAGAATAGTTTTATGGTTGGGGGTCACCACAGCATGAGGAACTGTATTAAAGGATTGAGGCATAAGGAAGCTTGAGAATCACTGCTTTAGAGATGTGATGAGTCGACCTTGATTCAGAGGCAGTAAACAAGTGAGGGGATGAACCCAACCCAAGTCACATCTTCTTGATTGCCTCCTATGCATGGGAAAGTTGGAAAAAGGAAGACAGACGAGTTGAAATGTTTGAATTGGAAAGATGGTTGGAGATATTATGGACCGCCAAAAGAACAAACAAATCAGTCACAGAAAAAGTACAACGGAATGTTCTTTAGAAGCAGCGATACCTGATGGGATCAGATATAGGCATCAAAGGCCAAAAAAAATTATATTGATATGAATGAGGGGGAGGGCGGAGGGGACACCCAAAGACAATTGGACACCCCCTCACAGAAGGGTCAGATAGAAGAGATGAACCAGTCAGGGTGCATTTTCCTCTAGTTCCTTAATGCTTCTTCCTCTTACTATCACAATCCCAAGTCTACATTACAAATCCGCAAGACCAGAGGGTGTTCACGGGTACAGATAAGATCTCTCAAGAGGGCTGAGCCCCGGTGGCGTAGTGGTTGTGCGCCGGACTGCGGCCCACTGGGACAGACGTTCAATTCCAGCAGTGGGGCTGGGCCTCCTACTCCCACCACCAGAGAGCAGTGATGCCCTCCCCCCCCCCCCAAAAAAAAAAAAAAGATCTCTCAAGACAGGGAATCCCCTCAGGACCAATACTGAGAGCAGCAATACCAGGAGGGGAAGGGAAAAGTGGTGGGGAGAAAGGAGGAACTAGTCACAGTGTTTGACATATAACCCTCTCCCAGAGGGACGAACAACTAAAAAGTGGGTAAAGGGAAACAGTGGTCAGTGTAAGACATAAAAAAAATTATTTATAAATTATCAAGGGTTCATTATGGAGGGAGGGTGGGGAAGGAGGAAAGTGAATTGATACCAAGGGCTCAAACAGAACATGTTTTGAAAATGATGGCAGCATATGTACAAATGTGCTCGACTCAATGGATGGATGTGTGGATTGTGATGAGCTGTAAGGACCCCCCAGTAAAATGATTAAAAAAGAAGAAGAAGCAATGATAGCATGTTTTGGAAATACCATTAGAGCAAAACAATCTATTGGAAAGGCCATGTCATGTTTGGTAGAGTACCAGTGAGATGGACCGACATAATAGCTGTAACAATGAACAAAAAAAATATATCAATGATCATGAAGGTGGCAAAGGACCAGGGAAAATTTTGTTCTGTGATTCACAGGGTGCCATGAGTAGGTGCCAGAACTGACAGCAAAGGATGGCCAAAGAATCTCACATAAAAAATATCAGCAAGCACACACAGAGGTTAAGATAGAATGGACAAAGGAAATAGATCATAGTCAATTAAATTTTCAAAAGCACTATTCCTTTAATAAGCGGTGCTGAGGTAACTAAATTTTCACCTGCAAAAGATGGTGCCAGACCTATCCCTCACACCAGAAATAAAACCAAAAAATGAACTCTAAATGGATTAAGGACCTAAAGAAAAAAATTGACAATATTTAATACGTAAAATAAAGCATAGGAGGAATGCTTTAGGCTCTAGTTTGTTTTTTTTTACAGTGGATTCATATCTATGACAAAATAGACAAAAAGAACTTCAACAAGATAAAAAGTGTTCTTGCATCAAGGTACTTTATCAATAAAGTGAAGAGACAACCTACAGATAGATTGTAACCATATTACCACAGTGGTCCACCAGCAGGAAGGGAAAGGGTGTTTTATCAGGCCTTCCTTATGAGAAGGCCATACCCAGATGAGGCATCATCAGGCTCTGAGCTGATTGACAGGTTGAATACCAGCCCGACACTTTTAGAGATCTTCAAGTTGACATTAAATTATGTAACTGTCACAAACAGGGACCAGAGTCTAATGTGGAGTTCCCATTGACCAAGGAAATGGTGTGTGGTCCTTAAAGACTAAAGGTAAACATGCAGCCATCTAGCTCAGAAGCAACAAAAAACCCACATGGGAGAAGCACACCAGCCTCTCTGACCACCACTGGATCAATGCATGTGGCTACTCAATGGCTATCTCCAGATTATCAGACTCCACTCCTACATCTCAATCATGAAATTGACTGCCACAGTGTTGAAAAGCAAGGATGTTACTTTGAGATCTAAAGTGTGCCTGAGCCAAGGTGATTTTCAATCATCTCATGTGCATGTGAAAACTGGATAAGGAAGACTGAAGAAGAATCAATGCATTTGAAGTATGGTGCTGGTTAAGAATATTTCAAGTACTGTGAATTGCCAAAAGAACCTGCAATTCTCTTGGGAAAAGAACAACCAGAATGTTCCTTATAAGCAAGACTTTGTCTCATGTACTTTAGACATGTTATCAAGAGATCAGTCCCTGGAAAAGGACATCAAGCTTGGTAAAGTGGAAGGGCAATCCAAAAAGAGGAAGGCCCTCCACCAGATGGACTGACACAATGGTTTAAATAATGAGCTCATACATGATGATTGTGAGAATGACACAAGTCAGGGCAGTGTTTCATTTTGTCATCCATAAGGTTGTATGAGTCAGTACCAACTTCATCACGCTTAATAACAAGGGTATACAGTTGCTATGTGTTAGAGCTGACTAGATGACAGTGAGCTGAGTTTGTTTGTTTGTTTGTTGGGGTAGGGATCATTATGAAGAGTAACGTATTGTGCTGTTAGTTGTTGGGCTGCTAACCACAGGTCAACAGCTCTGGTGTAAAAAGATGAGGCAGTCTGCTTTTTGTTTGTTTTTTTGTTTTTGTTTTTGGGCATCACTGCCCTCTGGTGGTGGGAGTAGGAGGCCCAGCCTTTGCTCCTGTGGAACTGGAATTGAACCTCCATCCCAGTGGGCTGCAGTCCTGTGCATAACCACTACGCCACCAGGGCTCAGCCCCAGTCTGCTCTTAAAAAGATTTTCAGTACCAGAAACCCCAGAGAGAAGTTTCTCTCTGTCCTCCTGGGTCAGTATGGGTTGGAATCAACTGGATAAGGGTGGATGAGGATCGCTGTAGGAGCATTGCTAGTGCAGCGGTTAAGTGCTTGACTGCTAGCCCGAAGGTTGCTGGTTTAACACACGAGCTGCTGTGGAAGAGTGATGTGGCAGTCTGCTTCTGTAAAGATTTATAATCTTGGTAACCCTGTGATGCCGTTCTGCTCTGTCCTAAGGGCTGCTGAGTCAGAATCAAGTCATGGCAATGGGTTTGGTTTTTAAGATGACTATGATCAGAACAACAGGACAAGTGCTAGCAAGTATTCTGGACGAAATTGTGTGTCATCATCCTCTCCCTACCCCTGCACGGCTAAATGTGCTGTGCATCCTCCACGCTGTGGCTGTATGTCCATTTGAGAACAGGATTCTCGGAGCTCTATCAGTGTGGGTGTTTCTTAAGCCGGTCACATTTGAGATCTAAAAGAGTAGATTAGGCGCAGAAGAGAAGCAAGGCATCAGGACTGCAGGAGAGGTAGATGCCACGGAGACTGCCAGAGAATACTAGAGAAGAGACAGCCTTTCAACCGAGCTGGTGCCCAGAGTTTGGCTTTCTAGACTTTTACCCTCAGAAAAGAAACCTCTGCCAGTCATTGTTTTCCTTATGTAGAATTTCTGTTCTCACAGCACTTAGAAACTAAAACCAAGGGTGTGAAGAAAGTACGCCCTCATATGTTGCCGGTGGAATTGCAAAATGGTCCAGCTTCTGTGAAAAATCATTTGGTGACTTCTCAAAATGCTAAACATCAAAAAAGCTAAACATAGAATTACCATATGATTCAGCAATTACACTCCTAGATATATACTCCAAATACTTGAAGGCAGAGATAGAGATATCTGCACACCAATGTTTACTGCCTCCTATTCATAATAGTAAAAAAAGCGGAAGTGGCAGAAATGTCCATCAGCAGATGAATCGATAAACAAATTGTGCCATATACACACAGGAATGACGCTCTGGTACGAAGCACATAAACCTCGAAAATATTATATGAGGGTAAAAGTCAGTTATTAAAGGATAAATATATGACTCCACTTATATAAAAGAGTTATACTACACAAAGCTATAGAGATCAAAGTTTATTAGAGCTTACCAGAGCTGAGGAAAAAAACAACAATATACAATGATCAAAAGATAAATTCTAGGGCTGAGCCCCGGTGGCACAGTGGTTGTGCGCGGGACTGCGGCCCACTGGGACGGAGGTTCAATTCCAGCAGTGGGGCTGGACCTCCTACTCCCACCGCCGGAGAGCAGTGATGGCCCCCCCCAAAAAAGATAAATTCTAGAAAATTCACTGGATGGGTTTAATAGTAGCCTGGGGTAAAAAACAAAACAAAACAGAATAAACAGTAAACTTAAAGCTTTATTAATAAATTTTGGGCACTCTGATGAACACATATTTCAAAAAGAAAAAAATTAACAGATCCTTGGTGATCTATAAAACAATATCAAAGAATATTACCTATGTGCAATTGGACTTTCAGAATGACAGAAGAGAGGAGGAAAAGAAAAAGAACTATTTGAAGAAATAACCACTGACATTTTCTTTTTTTTTTTCTTGGCATCACTGCCCTGGTGGGAGTAGGAAGCCCAGCCTTGCTCCTGGAAAGCTGCTGCTGGATGCCAACCCTGCAAGTTGCAGTCCCGCACACAACCACTACGCCACTGGGGCTCAGCCCCGACATTTTCTAAAATTTGAAGAAAGACATGCATTTACAGATCGAGATGCTCAGAGAACCTCCAGCAGGATAAATATAAGTGAACCATACTTATATACATCATAGTCAAGTGGTCAAAGAGTGTGGGGAAGGTGCGGAGGTCTTATCTGATCTCCTTTGGCTACGTGGGGGAGAAAGAGAACTCATCAGACCAAGGCCTGCTGCCATTAGGCAGCGGTCAGACATATTCCCAAAGTTGTCTGCTTGATTATTTTGTGTTTTTTTTTAAGTTTTTTATTAAAAGTTGCTTATGAGTTGGCTTCAACCCACAGTGACCTTATGCATAACAGAAGGGAACACTGCACGGCCCTGCACCATCCCCCCAGTTGTTCCTAAGCCACGAACGAGTCCAATGATGCAGCCTCTGTGTCCATGCCTTTCTCTCTTTGGCTGCTCCTCCACTGTATGAAACATGTCCTTCTCTAGCGACTGGTCTCTCCTGACAATATGTCCAACGCATGTAAGGTGAAGTCTTGCCATCCTGGCCTCGACCGAGTACCTCTGGTCTTACTTCTTGCAGCATCAATCTTTTGTTCTTTCAGCAGTTCGTGGTACTTTTCATATTCGTTACCCGATTCAAATGCACCGATCCTTCTGTGGTCTTCTTTATTCAATGTCCAACTTTCACATGCATATGCTGCAATAGGTAACTCCATGATCAGGTGCATCTTAGTCCTCAGAGTAACATCTTTCCTCTTCAATACGCTAAAGAGTCCTTTTTCAGCAAATTTAGCTCATGCAATATGTCTTCTGATCTCTTGAATGCTGCTCCCATAAGCACTGATGGAGGATCTAAGTAAGATGAAATCCATGACAGTTTCCACTTTTTCTCTACTTACCATGATGTTACCAAGTGGTCTCTGTGTTAGTCTGGATAGACTAGAGAAACAAGATTCATAGACACTTATATTTTTTTAAGAGAGAGTTTTATAGAAAGGGTGAATGAGTGTACATTAAGAAAGCATCTCAACCCAGTCCAGTCCAACTCCACAAGTCCAACATCCGCCCACATGTCTGACACCGATCGACAAAGTCCTCCTCAAACTCACAAAACACACGCAATGATGCCAAAGCTAAGAGGAGAGCTGAATCAGTGAGCATGAAAGCATCTCCACGCTGACAGGGCAATCGACATGCTGCTCCAGCACCCAGGGCAGCATCAGGGTAGGTCCATGTGGCTTTTCTTCAGGATTATCTTGCAGAAAGGGAGTCTTACCAGCTGAAGCAGGGAACTACTAAGGCAGCTGCACCCTTATCAGACCATCAGAGCAAAAGGCCAGAATTAATCCCACATATGTTCATTGGCCGGATTGGCACAATAAACCTTAACTATCACGGTCCATTTGTGAGGATTTTGGCCTTCTTCACATTGAGTAATCCATACCAAAGGCTGCAATACGTCATCTTCATCAGCGAAGCATGGTGAGAGGATACAGACCTGAATCGTATTTTTCCTGATTTTATTTAATTAATTAATTAATTTATTTATTTTAGGCATCACTGCCCTCAGGTGGTGGGAGTAGGAGGCCCAGCCTTTTGCTCCTGGGAGCCGGAATTGAACCTCCATCCCAGTGGGCCGCCGTCCCGCGTACAACCACTACGCCACCAGGGCTCAGCCCTCTTTCCTGATTTTTAAACCATGCAGTGTTCCCTTGATCTATTCAAATGACTGGCTCTTCCTCCATGCTTAAGTTCCTAACCAGCACAATGAAGTGCTCCGGAATTCCCATTCTTCTCAAGCTTACCCACAGTTTTTTATGGTCCACACGGCTGGTTGCCTTTATGTAGTCAATGAAACACAGTAAACATCTTTCTGGTATCCACTTCTTTGAATCAAAATTCATCTGACATCAGCAATGATTTCCCTTTTTCCATGCCATCTTCTCAATCTGGCCGGAACGTCTGGCAGTGAATACAGACACAGGAAACTTAATAAAATAACAGCAAATCAAAGACAGCAGCATATAAAAAGGATAATGCCCCACACTTATGCCAGGAACTACCACTTGTCTATCAGTCTGTCATGTTGTAGTAGTTCTCATGTTGCTGTGGTGCTGAATCCACGTCACCAGTATTTCAAATATCACAGGGTCACCCAAGGTGAACAGGTTTCAACTAAAAGCAGACTATGAAGAAAGCGTAAGGGAAAGAAAATATGAAAAATCATTAACTTCTCATGGGAAACAAGGGTCAGAAGACAGTGAAACAACATCAGCAAAGTGCTAGAAGGATAAACCCAAACAAAACTAGTCACTTCTAGGGACTAGCCACTGAAAACCTTATGAATCGTAGAAGAACACTGTTTGATACAGGTTGGAAGGTATTCACAATATCAGTGGGGTAGAGCAGCCTCCTCTGTCTGAAGTGAAAGTTTTTGAGATCTTTGCTTGCTGATTAAGGCATGAGTCAAAAAGAGACGTAACAGCTGCAGACATCTGTTAATATTCAGGATGTGCAAAGTACAAAGTATGAATCAAGGGAAATGGCAAGTGAGCTGAAATGGATCGATATAGGGTATTTTAAATTAGAGGATCATATGGTTTATTATGCCAGAAATGACAGACTCAAGAGGAAATGGAAATTAAAAAGAACTCTTCAAGATGTATCTTGAAGTACAATGCTGAAATCAGATAATACCTATCAACCTACAAGGAAGTTTAATTTATGCACCAACCAATAAAGCTAGTGCTGTAGAAATGGAGAATTCTATAAACTTTTTCATTCTGAAATTGATCAAAGGTAATACAGATGCAATGATCATTATTGGAGATTGGATTGCAAAAGTTGGAAACAGAGTTTTCTCTTGGTTTCAGTAGGAAAATAGGGCCTTAATAGAAATCACACTGGAGATTACTTGCTAGAACTTGGCAAGACCAATAACTTATTTATTGCAAAAACTTTTTTTAGACAACATTAATGGCAATTACATCCCATGCACACGGACCTCATCAGCTGGAATACACAAGAATCAAATTGATGACATCTGTGGGAAAAAGCCATGGAGAAGTTCTGTATCATCAGATGGAGACGGTTGGGAGTGGACAATGGAACAGAGCACCAATTACTCATATGTGAGTTCAAACTGATGCTTAAGAAAATTAAAACAAGCTCATGAGAGTCAAAAAGACATTGAGTATATCCCACCTGCATTGACCCACTACACACTAATGACCAAAGACCAGAAGAGTTGTAGGGTGAGATTAAGAATATCATGCAAAAAAACCCAGAATATCATGCAAAAAGAAACCAAAAGGTCCTTTAAAAGAAAGGTAAAAGAAAAAAAGACCAAAATGGGTGTCACAAAGAAAAATATGACTGGTTCCTACCATATTTGATAGCACAAACATAGAACATTTCAACATCATAGAAAATTATATTGAGCATCTGGTGTCAAATTAAAGAACAATGTTAAAAATAGTAAAGATAGGGCTGAGGCCTGGTGGCGCAGTGGTTGTGCGCGGGACTGCGGCCCACTGGGTTGGAGGTTCAAATCCAGCAGCAAGGCTGGGCCTCCTACTCCCACCACCAGGGGGCAGTGATGGCCCCAAAACAAAAAAAAATAGTAAAGATGAAAACAGAAAACTTTGTTTTGTTCCTGACACCACAATGTCAGACCACTAATAGATTTATCATTGGTTTCTAATAAATGCTGTTTATCTGGAGTAACAAATAAATACACATAACATGTCTAATGGGCTATACTTTTTTTACTTCAGTGTCTTTTTTATTTCATCCTTTCAAATATCTTTGCTGATTTTCTGAGTAGGAAAACAGGAGCTCAGAGTACCATTGCAATTTGTAGAAGTCACCAACCGAGAAGTGGCTGAGACTAGCATTTTCCTTTTGTTGGCTCATTGCTGGTACCTAAAAAACACAAATGATTTCTGCTTGCTGACCTTGTACCCTGCAACTTGGCTAAAGTCACTTATTAGCTCCAGTAGCTTTGTGGATGCTTTGTGATTTTCCAGATACAGGATTCTGGCATCTGTGAATCCCTCCACAAACCTGGAGGCTTATGCTTTTTATTGGTAACTTGTAAATCCAAGGTTTGGGTCAGGATTTATTTTCTAATTGCTCATTTAGATTAATATCCAATTCATTCGCAGCAGGACAAACACCAAAATTTTAGATGTTTTGGCAGAGAATTATATGGCAGAAATCAGCCATATAATTATATGTTCATGGTTGGTGAACATAATAAGAAAGAAATGAACCAAGCAAAGCCTTACTGACACTTCTGACACTTGTTCTCTTTTTTGCGTAAGAATTTAATTTGTGTGAGGCTCAATATTTTTTTAATGTTTAAACATATTTAATAAACTGTGTTTTTCTCTTTAGTGCCTCTTACAATAGTGCCAAAATAAACATCCTATAATAATGCCAAAATAAACATTCAATAAAGATCTGCGTGGGTGGCCTAGAGAAACATAGCAAGGACACTCATCTATATGTAAGAAAGAGGTTTATATCAAGAAGTAATTATATATAGTCTAATACAGTTCATAAGTCCCTCTTCAGACTTGTGCAGTTGCATGCAATGATGCAGAATGCAGGAAGATCACAGGCTGGTGCTTGGAAAGTTGCATGGATGTAAGGCAGTTCTCAGGGTCAGTCAGCTGGAATAAAAAAGTGATGCAGTGGGGGTGGGCTGGAGAGGAGGAGGTTCCCAAGGTCCTCCTTATGAGAAAACCACACTCCCAAGGAGGCACCATTAGGCTGTGACCTGATTGACAGGTTGGACACCACCCCTACACCATTATACATTTTCAAGTTGTGGCAGTCATGTGCTTATGCAAATTTCATGATTGAGATGTAGGGGTGGAGTCTAGTCTGTTAATCTGGAGAGAGCCATCGAGTAAGCAATGAGGCCTCTGTGGGGGCCTGGCTTTCTCCTGAGACTTCTGGGAAATTTTGTGATATTTCCCTCATGGAGATGAGAAGCTCTCTCCCCAGTTGTTGGGAGTTAGTCTCAGAGACAATGAATTATGGACAAGACAAGATGGCAGGGTCCGAGGAGCTGAAGGAGCTGGAGGAGAAGCCACACGCTGGCGAAGCCACGTGGAGAGCCCTGCCAGTGCTGAGTTTCCTCTACAACTTCTACCACCACTGGATGCTGTTGATGGACCCTGAGCCCTGGAAGCGAGAACCACAGGGAGACCCCTGCCAGTGCCGGGATTCTGCACCCACTGACCTGTGACTTCATGAGTCGGAAGGAGACCTTATAGACTGGTATCGGGCGTATGGGCTAATTTTGGACTTATGACTTTGAACTGGACTGGATTGAAATGTTTTCTTTTTTTAAAAAAATGCTTTCTTAATGTCCTATTCCTCTTGTATATAAACTGTACCCTTATATGCGTGTCTATGAATTTGTTCCTCTAGTTTACCCAAACTAACACACAAGTTGACATGAAATTATGTAACTACTACAATCTGTTTAGTGAGTGGGGTGGACAAGGCTAGCCAGAGGTGACATTTGTAAACTAGACAGGTAGTGTAAATGTGGATTATTATGGCCATTGCTTCTTTTTGATGTAAAAGCAACCCTAGTTCTTCTATGAATTATGCATGCCTTATTCTTAGGTTAGTTCACAAATCAGAAGAAATTGAAAATGAGGGATATATTTGCTGTTGTATGCTTCTTGGCAAAAAAAAAAAAAAAAAGATGCATCTTGGCTGAAAGTAGATAATCCCAGAAAGTGCTTGCCTGTTTTTTATTGACTATGCAAAGGCATCTGACCGTGTGGGTCATAACAAATGATAGATAATGTTGTGTACAATGAGAATTCCAGAATGTTTCACTGTGCTCATGCAGAACCTATTTATAGAACGAGAGGCAGTGGTTTGGATAGAACAAGGGAATACTGAAGGGTTCAAAATCAGGAAAGATGTGCATCAGGGTGGTATACTTTTTTTTTTTTTTTGGTTTTGTTTTTTTGGGGGAGCATCACTGCCCTCAGGTGGTGGGAGTAGGAGGCCCAGCTTTTGCTCCATGGAGCTGGAATTGAACCTCCATCCCAGTGGGCCGCAGTCCCCCGCACAACCACTACACAACCAGGGCTCAACCCAGGGTGGTATACTTTTACTGTATTTATTTAACATCTATGCTGAGCAAAGAATCCAAGAAACTGGACTATGTGTAGAATTTGGCATCAAGTTGAAAGAAGATTCATTATGTAGCTAATACAACCCTGCTTACTGAAAAGGGAGAGGACTTGAAATGCTTAACAGTGAAAATCAAAGACCACAGCCTTCAGTATGAATTACACTTCAACATAACGAAAACAAAAATCCTCACCACTGGACCAATAGCCAACATCATGATAAATGGAGAAAAGACAGAAGTTGTCAAGTTTTCACTTTACTTGGGTCCACAATCCACTCACAGAAGTAGCAGTCCAGAATAAAATTATCTATTGCACTGGATTAATTAACTGCACAATTTTTTTTTAAGGCATCACTGCCCTGTGGTGAGAGTGGGAGGCCCAGCCTTGTTGTTGCTGGATTTAAACCACCAAGTCAATAGGCCGCAGTCTCGCACTCAACCACTATGCTACTGGGGCTCAGCCCACACAAAATCTTTTTTATAATTGTTTCAAATTTTCTGCACAAAACCTTTAAAAAAAAGTGTTTTATTTATTTTTTGTTTGTTTTTTTTGGGGGGGGCATCACTGCCCTCTGGTGGTGGGAGTAGGAGGCCCAGCCTTGCTGCTGGCTTTGAACCTCCAACCCAGTGGGCCGCAGTCCCGCGTACAACCACTATGCCACTGGGGCTTAGCCCCCCAAAAAGTGTTTTAAATAGGAAAGATGTCATACTGAGGGGTAAGATGTGCCTAACCCAAGCCACAGTATTTTCAACCATCTTATACACATGTGAGAGCTGGGCAAGGGAGACCAGATAAGAACTATTTGAAGTATGTGAATTGTGATGGTCGCAAAGTATACTGACACTGCCTAGACTGGCAGGAAAACAAACAAATCTAGAAGAAGGATAAGAAGACTTTTTAAAAGTGAGGATGATGAGACTTGATCTCAGACGCTGTGGACGTGCTCTCAGGAGAGCACAGCCCCGAGAAAAGGATTCACGCTTGGTAATGGAGCTCTCCCTGTCACTGAGTCAGGTCACAGTGATCCTACAGGACAGAAAGGGACTGGCCCTGTGGGGTTCCGAGATGACACACTGTTAGGGGAGTTGAAGGCTTCCTCCTACAGAGCAGCAGGTGGTCTTTACATCAAAGCAGTTTGTTATTGTTCTTAGGTGAGGCATAAAGACCCTGTGTGCAACAAAATGAAACACTACCTGGTCCTATGTCACTCTCACAATAGTTCTCATGTTTGAGCCCCTTGAGAGATCCGTGGTGTCAATCCATCTTCTTGAGGGTCTTTTCTTCTTTGCCACCCCTCTGCTTTACCCAGCATGAAGCCTGTCTCCAAAGCACGGAGCATACAATGTAATCGCCTTCTTCACTCCCACTCCCGTTCTGCTCCCCAACCTACTGGCTATAACCAACAGCTTGGTGCGTCTCCTTTCCATCTTTATAAAATGCCGCTCCGTAAATAAGGAGGATGCAAATACACAACTCTTTCCCTTCACGTGGCGCCAGGCATACGTGGTTCTACAATGTGCCCCCACCCCACCCAAGTTAGCTCAAATAGTTCTGCCTCATTGTTCAAGTATTGCTTGGCACTCCACTGCGTCAATGATGATTTACTGAACACCGCTTTTGGCATTGCCAATTTTTCACTACAACAAATGATATGATGATAAACACCTGATATTTATGAATTGGCACACATGCAGGATTATTTTTTTTTGGGGGGGGAGCGCTGCTTCTGGTGGGCACTACCCAGTGCTGCTGCAGGATTATTTTTATGGAAAATGTATTTGGAGAGACGTTGATGATGATGATGTTGGCCCCCTCTGTCCTTCTAAGAAAACTTTATAACTGAACACTCAAACTCAGCCTAGCCCTTGTCTTGGGTCTCATTAATTGGCAGTGGGAATAAGAGAACTCAGCAGGACTTTTTTGTGTGTGCCTTTTTTCTTACTGTGGGTCGGTGTCATATTGCCGAGGTCCATATCCTGCTCTGTATCTCTTGAACTGTGTGGCCTTGGGCATGTAACGTAACCTCTGTCTAGGTTCCCTTTACACAAAATAGGAAAACTTAAATGACCTCATTGAGGGTGAAATGAGAATACTATTTGTCAAGCATTGCCAATGCAATTATGGAAGTTTTTACGGAACGCCTTGAGGCAGAAGCAGTTCAAGAAAAGGTCGGAGAGAAGCAACATAACCCAGGACCAGTGAGGCTCTTGTTTGTCTTCTTTTCAACCCTGTCCCAACACATGCCCCCTGGAAAGAAGAGTGGCACAAAGAAGGGCTGTTTGTGACCCAGCAGTCTACCATCCACATTCACAGGCACATCCGTTGGGGTGGGCTTCAAGACCCACACCCCGCAAGCTCGTGAAGAGATTCATACATCTGATGTGAAAGAGAACCTCCAGATGGGCACCCTGGACAACCAGGCTTGACACAGCTGTCTTTGTTAAGGAATGAGCCATGCCCCATCTCATTCGGTGTCTGTGTGGGTTGTCCAGAAAACAAGAGATGACAATTTGCCCAACACACGTGTACATTGGTCACCGCTTTGAAAGACCCACAGTCAGCGTGGATGAAACTAACAGGTGACTAGCAGATGAAGTTATAAAACTACCAACAGATCAAAACTTTCAAACAAGGGTGCCATGGTCCCTATTGATAAAAATACGGGAATCTGTAGAAAACCGGATGAAGAATGGGATATTTACATTGGCTTCCGGCAGGCCTGGAACAGGTTCATTCCAGTCTGACTCCTGCAGGGGACTTGCTTCTCCAGCTCCAATGACTCAAACTCATGGCACTGAGTGGGTTCCTGCTCATCACGACCCCCCAGGGCAGCATAGAACTGTCCCCACCGGGTTCCCAGCTGGTAAATCTTTATGGGGTCAGCAAGTCTCATCTTTTGTTGTTTCTACCTGAGATATATTGAGCTAATGTACATTTTAGCACTCCTCCACCCCAGGATGCTTAATTATATATAAAAACAAGAACTCATGGGGGAAAACAAAACAAAAAAACACCTAGGATCTCATAAAAATGTACATTTTGATTCAGTATATCTGGAGTGGAAATGCAAACCCTCAGGGGGTGGGGGTGGGGTTGAACTGGAATGAATCCATTGGAAGTCCTGGCTTAAAGAACCTCCCCATGAAGTATTATTATATCCAGAGGGTAAAAGAGAAAATTTACAGTTAATCATCAATAATGGCACAAATCAAAACCATGTGCCACTTGGCAGGAAATCATGAGACCACAGTATCATTTGTGACATTCCTACCATACTTAGCCTGAATCTAATCATGAAGAAATCAGTCAAACCTGAACTGCAAGGCATCCTTTAAGTGTACCTGCCTGTAATCCTGTAATCACCAGGTGTCACGGAGATGCTGAGAACCTGTGGTTGAATGGAGGAGCCCTGGAGGTGCAGTGGGTTAAACGCTGAACTGCTAACCACAAAGTCTATTGACGAAAGATGAAGTTTTCTACTCCCCATGAAGATCTACAGCCTCGGAAACCCAGAGGCAGTTATACTCTGTCCTGTAGGACTGTTCTGAGTCGCAATCAACTCCATGGCCATGAGTTGAACCTTTGTTACACCTGCTAAGCGACCTTCTCTTTCCTGATGAGTCCGGGTAAGAACATGAGGGAAGATACTGATTGGATAATGATTAAGCTGTGAGTGATTGGTAGCGAGGTTGTAATTACCAATCCTACAGGACATAAAAGTAGCCATTTCAGAAGTAGATGGTGGTGGCGGTGGTGAGAAGAGCCAAGCTGAGCCAAGAATGGACTTCATCCTTTGCGTGGAGAATTCTTTGTGTAATGAGCCTCCTTGGTCCAGGAGATGGCTTTGATGGTAGAGAAGCAGGAGCCAAAGCAATGGACTTCCCAGCCCACAGAGCAAGTAAAGCCAAATGCTTTGGGGCAGGAGGCTGGTTGATGGAGTGCAGTATGTCTGGACATCTAATTGGGTTTGCTAAACTGGAGCTGAGTGTCTTTGGGTTGAGGCTTACAGCAGAGTGGCATACCCTTGGGCATTTATTGGCACCTCTGAAAGAGCTTCATTACATTGATGAGCAGGGCAGAGGCTACACCAAGAGGAGACTACTTGTGGACCAGAGAGGACTACTTGTGGGCACAGCAGAGAAGAAACCACCTTAACTAGACAACTGTTTCCTGAATTGTAACCTTCTTTAAAGGTTACAAACCTCATAATCATGAGTATCATCTGTGAGTTCTGTGTGAGCACTGCAATGAATTATTGAATACAGCAGAAAAGTCAAGTGTTGTGGGAGGAACGATTGGTTCCAGAACAGGTCAAGGATGGAAGGAAGAGGCATGGGTGACCTCTGCTTTGTGGTCATCAGGCTTGGGAGCCTGAGGAGGTCAGAGGTGACTCCTCCAAGCTGTAACATTTTTCTCCTGTTAAGTCAATGCATGTCATAAACCACCAACTTGATTTAGGATAACATTAACTTGTCCATCATTTATGGTATCCTATCACTAACTCATTCAACTCCCCTAATATTTGTTGGAAAGCACCATCTCTATTAAAGGTGCTTTTAGGACAATTAGGGTAACATCCTCACTGTGGTCCACAGGCTTTATGCAATTTGGCTTCCTCTTCCTACCACAATGATTCCCCCTCCCAACACTTCCCACCCTAAAGCAACCTAAGTCTTGGGGAAAGTTTTCAATTAGCAATAATTGTGCCTTGGATAAAGCTGCAACCTAAGTCTTCTATGCACTTGCGGACACAAGCCTGGGATCTCAGGGCCTTTTTCTTGCGCCACACCCCCATGTCCCCTTGACTCACTTTCCTGTCTCAAGATTTTGTTCGGAAGACCTCTTCTCAATGAGACCCATTCCGACTAGCCTCTGGAAAATGACAGCTGCCCCCCACCCCACTTTCCTCTGCTTGATTCTCTAAGCACTTAAAACCAGTTTGAGGCTGAGTCCCAGTGGCGTAAGTGGTTGAGTGCGGGACTGCAGTCCGCGGGCTTGGAGGTTCAAATCCAGCGGCGGCTCTCAGGAGTGGCACTGGTTAGCGCCCATGACCACCAGAGGCAGTGATACCCGCACCCCCCCCCCCAAAAAAAAATCTTAAAAAAAAAAACCGAGTTTGCATCCAGTTGATTCTGGCATGTGGTGACCCCTTGTGTGTTAGAACTGTAGTCCATAATTTTCAATGGCTGGTAGTTCTTGAGCAAATGGCCAGGCCTGTCATCTAAAGCATCTTGGGCTGGAGTAGAACCTTCAGCTTTTTGTTTTTGTTTTTTTGGGTGTTTTTTTTTTTTTAATTTACTTATCTTTTAGAGCCTGGTTTCTTCTCTTCATAGCATAACACTTTGCACAGACTAGATTCCTAGCAGTATGTATTTTGATTGTCTTTCTCCCCACCCCAGCCCTAGTTTATTGTAACTCTGCAAGCAAATTAAATTTTTTTTACTTAAAAAAAAATAAAACATTTGTTCATAAAGACTGATTGCCTTGCTGGCGTAATTTGAATCCCCAGAATGAATGAATAGCACCATCTAGCGTTCTTGGGAAGCTGTGTTGATTAACTCTATCACTTGTTTGCATGGAATATACGTTAGGGGCTGTAGGGTGTATGTCAACTCATGAAAATACCATATCAGAGAGATTTGAATTTTCTCACTCAATTTCTTTCTTTTTTCTTTTTTCTTGCTGAGCTCTTTAGAGAAATAGAGTGCCAAGTCTTTCTCCAGTGGAGCAGCTGGGTAGATTCATTTGGCTAGCAGCCCAGGGCTTAATCAGGGTTCTAAAAGATAAGTAAATTAAAAAAAAAAACACCCCCAAACCAAGATCACTACCATCAGAAGATTCTGATTCATGGAGACCCTATAGGGTAAGAAAGAATCCCCCGGTGGGGTTCCAGGACTATAGCTCTTTACCTGAGTAGAAACCTTCCCCTTCCTGCCTCAGCAGCTGGACGTTTCAAACTGCAGACTTGAAGATCACAGTCCAACATGTGACGAGAATACCACCAGGCCTTCTCACAAGGGCTGCAGAGTCCTGGCTTACTTGATTTGCAGTTATCCTCTTTATATTGCCCTTTGTGGCTCTGTAAAAATTAAAATGTTCTCAACGATCAAATAGTCATTCTCAGGGATTTGCCTGGGTTCCCCTGAATCAGAATAGGGGTAGAAGTATCAGGAAAGCTGTGTTTTCCACCTGGTGTGTGTGTGTGTTTTACTCTGACTTTTGTCAAGCAACTCCAAAGGAAAATAGTCCTTGTTGTGCCACCTAACCTTTACTCCAGAATTCTGAATACTTCTGATTTTTTAAAATCTTGATTATGCCCATATAGGCGCCTCAGTGGACAGGGATAAAACACTGGCAAAGATAACAATAGTATTGTTTGAAAGAGCATCGGGTTTCTCTAAGATAATGAGCAATCTCATTTAGAAAATATTGGTCTCATTAGATAGGATAAACTCACTGCCATAAAATTGATTGCAGGGCTGAGCCCCCGTGGTGTAGTGGTTGTGCGCGGGCCTGCGGCCCACTGGGATGGAGGTTCGATTCCAGCTCCATGGAGCAAAGGCTGGGCCTCCTACTCCCACCACCAGAGGGCAGTGATGCCCCCCCAAAACAAACAAACAAACAAAAAGAATTGATTCTAACGGATTGTAACCCTAAAGGACAAGGGAGACCTGCTTCTATGAGTCTCCAAGGCTGTAATTCTTTACCAGAGTTGAGAGCCTCCTCTTTCTCCCTCAGAGCAGCTGGGGTTTGCAAACTGCTGACCTTGGGGTTAGCAGCCCAAGGCTTAACCACGATGCAACCATGTGATAACAAAAAGAGCACGAAAGGTGCCTCAAAAGCAACTCCTTCGATATTTTCATACTTATCCATGAGTCATAAAAAGCGAATTTTAATTGAATACTGATTGTGCCAGACACTATTCTACATGCTTAGGAACCATCCTAACACCCCAATAATGTAGGCACTTGATGTTGAGTTCCATTTTTCAGAAGCCAGGCTGGAGACACAAGGAAGTTAAGGAACTTGCCCAAAGTCACAAGGTTGTGAAACTGGACTTCAATGGCCAGAAGGCTGGCTCTGAAGTTCTTGCTTTCATCCACCTCCTCAGGAAATAAGATGTTGTTTTGTTTACAAATACTTGGACTGATCAAAGAAAGTTAATTTAGTAATGTCCTCTTTTTAATCCAAAAATATAACCATTAAAACAAACTGAAACCACCCCATTACACACAATCATCCCAGAAATACAGGCCCTAGAACAGAAGCTACAGAATTTGCCCGACATTGTAATGATTCTGTTGTAATAAGCTAAAGCATTACTAATGTCAAGATCAAAGACAGAGTGTTGCACAATGAAGAATCAATTAATTCTGGATTAGTTTTTTATTTTTTGTAACCTACTCCTCAGTACCTGTTTTATCCTTCAACTGCCCAAATCTTTCACCTACATTTAATCATGCTAAAACTGTTGAAAGTGTCTCAAGTTCTCATATTAATATGTCTATTTCCTGAATTTGATTTTTTAAATCTAAGCTAGTTATCAAGATGAAAACCAGGGGATTATATGCCAGAAGGAGTGATTTAGTTAGGTAATATCCTGAATTATTCACATTGTAAGTGGAGCACAATCCCCCACTATCATGCTGCCAATTCTACCTTACAAATCTGGCTACACCAGAGGACGTAGATGGGTACAGACAGGAACTGGAAACACAGGGAATCCAGGAGAGATGATCCCTTTAGGTCCAGTGGTAAGAGTGGCAATACCAGGAGGGTTGGAAGGAAGGGAGGGTAGAAAGGGGGAACCAATCTCAGGGATCTACGTATGACTCTCTCCCTGGGGGATGGACAACAGAAAAGTGGGGGAAGAGAGGCATCAGACAGTGTAAGACATGGGAAAATAATAGTAATTAATAAATTATCAAGGGCTCATAAGGCAGAAAGGGAGGGGAAAAGGCTCACGTAGAAAGCAGATGTTAGGCTGAGCCCCGGTGGCATAGTGGTTGTGCGCGGGACTGCGGCCCATTGTGTTGGAGGTTCAATTCCAGCTCCCAGGAGCAAAGGCTGGGCCTCCTACTCCCACCACCTGAGGGCAGTGATACCTAAAAAAAAAAAATAATAATAATAATAATTAACAAAAAATTTTTTTAATTTAAAAAAGCAAATGTTTTGAGAATGATGATGGCAACAAATGTACGAATGTTCTTGACATGATGTATGAATGTATGGATTGTGATGAGTTGTATAGCCCCAAATAAAATGATTAAAAAAAAAGCCCATACCAAACTCACTGTCGATGCCATCTTCTCTCAGTTACAGTTTGAGACTGTAATTCTTTACTGAGCAGAAAGTCCCATGTTTGTCCCAAGGAAGGGCTGGTAGTTTCGAACTGTTGACCTCATGGGATGCAGTCCTTGTATAACCACTATGCCACCAGGACTCCCAATGGAGCACAAATCCCTCCAATTTCAGATGGATGAAAACTTTGGGGAGTTATTTGTCAGCATGACACTTTCCAGGCACTCTATAGATAATTTTAGAAACAGCGCCCTTCTCCATCCATCTCCAGTCGGAACCTAGGATTCCATTCCTAAACATTTGCCTCTTAAAATTTACTACAGTTCAAGGCTGACTGACAGGAAACAGCATTTTGGGTAGAGTTTCTCAGCATGTGGCTTAAGGATGATCTACTCCAGGTTTGTGGGAACCTGGCATTTAAAACTCGGATACCCAGTCCTCTCTCTGTTCTGATGAATTAAGCTGTGTGGCAGGATTTAGGAATCTGCATTCTTAAAATTGGGTTTTAGGTGGAAATTTACAGAGCAAATTAACTTTCCATTCAATAATTTATATACAACCCCCCCCCCCCAGTAACATTATTTGCAGTTCCTTCAAAGTAACAGTATTCTTCCTATTTCTTCCCTGGGTCTCGGCCACATCCATTCACCTCTCTTATTCTTGCTCCTCCTGCCTTCTGAGCTTTGTGTTGGGCAAATCCTGTCCTTTTAGCCTTGACTGGTTGATTGATGAGGTGCACATTCCTCTTGTGAGTTATGGCACTCTATCTCATTCCTTTTAAAAAATCAATCATTTTATTGGGGGCTCTTACAGCTCTTATAACCCATACCTCAATTGTATCAAGCACGTTGGTACATATGTCACCATCATCACTCTCAAAACATTTTCTACTTGAGCCCTTGGTATCAGCTCCTCTTTCCCCCTCCCTCCCACTCTCATGATCCCTTTATAAATTAAAAATTATTTTCACATCTTACACCATGCACTGTTTCCCTTCATCCATGTTTCTGTTGTTTATCCCCCTTGGGACAGGGGGTTGTGTGTGTGTGTGGGGGGGGGTAGCGGTTACACAGAGTTATGGCATTTGGTAGGTCTGTTTCTGGTTGCAAGGTGACCCTTGAGAAAGGGTTCTGTTCTGAGTTTGAAGAGTGGCTAAGTGCTCAGTATTGGGGTTCTCCTACCCATCTGGCCAGATTAGTAAGTGTAATCTTTTTTATGACTCTAAATCTTGCTCTTCCAGTTTTCTCTTTCTCTCCAAACTATCTGGCACCCTGATCAGAAAGGTCAGGAGTGGTGGCTGGGCACCCTCTAGTTCTTCTGGTCTCCAGGAGTGGAGATTGAGCCTGTTTCCTTGAGACTTTGATTCCCTTTATGATCCTTTCCTCTTGTCTTTGAAGAGTCTACTGACGGGCTGAGCCCCGGTGGCGTAGTGGTTGTGTGCGGGACTGTGGCCCACTGGGATGGAGGTTCAATTCCAGCAGTGGGGCTGGGCCTCCTACTCCCACCGCCGGAGAGCAGTGATGCTCAAAAAAAAAAAAAAAAAAAAAGAGTCTACTGACATATCTTTATGCTAACTGACTTAGCTGTTACCCCAAAGCTGTGGTCTCAAACCCTTAAACCCATTGACACATTCCCTCTAAGGTGCTTAGTTATGGCTGAGTGGGTTTGCTACAGTTTGCTCTATTATATACACAGGCATGCTTACAGTCCACAGATGTAAATATTCTTTGCCAAGTCTATCTATGGTCATGGGCATAGCTCCTTTTGCCCACCCATACCTGTTCGGCTTGCATGTTTGCTTATGTAGTCACATGGTAATAAGTTATTAATGATGTTACAGGATTGTGTAAGTAATAATACAACTCTTGTTGTCTGTAATAGGAATTTGCATCCTAACATCCAGACCATTTTTATGTGTGCATTTATGCTCGCAAACCACTGACCTCGGGGGATTAATTTTTTAAAATAAAGTACCAGTGTCATTTGGGTTGTTAGGTTCTTTCCTATTGCAGACCACAGACCAGAACTTCAGGGAGTCCCATGTAAAAATCTAATTATAAGAAGACAAAATGTAATTTTAGGAGACTAATAATTTACTAGTCTAGTTATAAGAGGATATATCTTTCTGTTGTAAATTATAGGTGTGAAATGTCTCAGCAAGTTCCTTGGAGGATGTTGTTGAATCCTGCCTGGCCGTCCATAAAATTAGCCAGCTGGCACGGGTTTTCGCTGCACTACCCACACGCAAGGCGCATAGCCCCCCAGGCATTCTCTGAACAAGCCGCATTTCCTGTAGAGAAGGAAGTAGGATGAAAATGACTAGTATTTGACTAACTGTACAAAATTTAGGCTAATTAAGCTTAGACTTGATTATTAACGGAGATGGGGGATTCTGCATCTTGGGAGATGTTTTAAAGCAGGGAAACAAAGACATTTTTGGGGATCAGTGGGAGGTTGGGTGGCCTAGCACTGGAGGATCCAAACAGATGTCCTTTTCAGATTCCTTTTCTATCACTTGACTCCCACTCCACTTGATACACACGCATTGCTTTTGTTTGTTTTGGTTTTCAGTCAGCTGAGCCTGGCAAGAACTCCTGGCCCTTCTTTGACAGTGCAATAGCCTCTTGAGAACCCTGTTCAAACACCAGCTTGGATGGACATAATGGATAAAGATGGAAACTATTCAACTTGATGACAATGCCCCACCTAAATAACTCAGATTCCAAACTGAAATTTTCATTGGAATTATTTGGCCTGGCTGAATTAACTGGATAACTCCCTTCAGTTCTACCTTCTAATTTTTCTTCTTCCTCAGGCATGTTCACAACTTCGTCCTTCACTTAGCATGGAAGTCACAGTTCAACTCAGGCCACTTACCTTGTGGGTCTTCTTCCCGTGAGTCAGTTTCCTGGCGTTTGCTCTCATCCAGGGCAAAGTTGGGTTGTTGGGTATGATGCTGTATACCTCTAAGCATCTGGGTACCCTAGTGCTCAAAGTGTCAAAAATAGACCGCAAACCAGCTTTCTTTAAACTAGTTGTCCATAGTTAGATGATCTTATTTAAAGCTTATAAAACCACTGATAATACTGTAAGATTGGTATGGCAAATTGACCTGGTAAAAGGTTAACCTTTTTATCTTTCCTTCAAGAGACCATGAGAAAACGCAGTGATTCGGTTTAAACTACATAATTTCCATTTGTTACTGTATTTGGATTTGTTCCAATTGGACTGGCTCCAGTGTATTTGTGGAAACAAGCAGTGAACACTCTTTACCCAGCATTTCTTAATTGAAATTGGAGCGGGTTGATGGATTGGATGGCGAGACTTTTCAGACAGGTGAGTGTGCTACTTTCTCTGCATACAAATCCAGGTGAGGAACGGGGAGGCCGGGGTACAGAGAGACAGAAGGTAGCCCCTGAATCTCGCCAATACCCCGGCTTTGTTGGACTTCACTTTTTTCCCCCCTTCCACTTGTAAAACTTGAGGCTGAAGCAGCTCTTTAAAGCTGCTTGCGGCACGAAAAAATAAATTTAAAATACGACAGATGCATTTACCAAATAACGTGCTGGCGGATCCTGATTTGTAATGATTTTATACCTGTGATTTAAAAAGACAAATCTAAGTCGAAGTTGCAACAAAGCCACCGTTTTTTTGTTTTTGTTTTTTTAACTGTATACAATGATATCCAGGCACCTAGGAAACGTTTGGGTCTATTCTAGAGTTTCCCAGAAAGCCCTGTCCATGATGCATCTTGGGCTCCCCGAGAGCCCCAGGATGGGCCACCCCCGTTTTGCTAACGGGGAAAGGTTAGAAACTTCGGCCTTGGTGGGGATGAGTATAATTTGAGGAAATGAAAAGGCTCCAGCAGTGGCGCTTTCTCGGAGGTCTCTGGTGAAAAGAGGCGCGGGGGAAGTGAAAGCGTGCCAAGTTCCCCCGCGCGGTCTCCACGCCCCGGGTGCTCGCGAGCCCCGTCCGAGGGGCGCCGGCGGCCCGCGGGGGACATCGGCGCGCGCGCGGCGCGGGAGCGGGAGCCCCTCGAGCACCGCCCCGCCGCCTTCGAGGCCCGCACCGCGACGCCGCTTCGCACGCGCCCCTCCGCGCTGACGGACGTCGCCGACAGCCAATGGCTGCCTGGGAGGAGGGCGGCGCGGCGGCCAGGGGGCGGGATTTCCCGCGCGGCAGCTGGGGGCCTGCGGAGGGCGGCGCGGGGCGGCGGCGGCGCCGACTCAGGAGGGCGGGCCGGGGTCAGCTGCTGCGGGCCGGCCGACGGGTGGGGGGAGCAGTGGGCGGGCTGCCGCGTCTCCTGCCGTCGCCTTCCCTCCGCCACAATGCCGGGGATCGACAAGCTGCCCATCGAGGAGACGCTGGAGGACAGCCCGCAGGTGAGGCCAGGGAGACAGCGGGCCGGGGCCCGGCTCGGCCGCAGGTGCCCCGCCCCGGCCTTCGGCGGAGGACCCCCTCCCCGCCCCGTCCAGCGTCCGGGCCCGCCGAGCCCCTCGCGGGCCGCGCCCGGAAGCCGCCGAAGGCGGGGCCTGGCGCCCGAGGCCCGCGCGGGCCTGTGCGGCGGGGCCGAGGCGGTGCGCGCGGCGTGAGCCACATCCGCCCGCCCGCCCGCCGAGCCCGGAGCGCGGGCCCGGCGCCCCGCACCTCTCCGCTCCGCGCGCGGGGCTGCCTCGGCGTTTGGCGGCCGGGCGCGTTTCTGTCGCCGCGCTGCGAACGATGACGCCCGGGTCCTCGAGCTCGCTCCCTCGAAAACCCTCCGCAGGACACACGCAGCTCGGGAGCCTTTGGTGTCGGAGCCTCGGCGGGCGGGAGGGGAGCGCGGCAGCGCCGTGCTCGGGACGATGCGGAGCGGCTGCTGACTTGCCGGGGCGGGGGCGGGGGGGGGGCGGGGGGAGAGGAGTCCTCGCAGCCCGCGCTGAGTGTCCCATGTGGTGGCCGCAGCGGTGGCCACTGCCACCCGGGCGGGCCTGGCGCGTGATGCCCCGCGCCCTGGCGGCGCGCGGCGAGCCGATGCCGCGCATCACAATGAAAGCGCCGTCCGTCTGCTGCGCGCCGAGGTTGCCCCAGCCGCCGCCTTAGACACACACGCGAGGAAGACGCAGCCACTTTTCCAAAACCCGAGCAGGGACGCAGCTACGTCCCGGGAGCGAGACAGAGATGCCGGCCGAGCCCGTCCCTGGCACAGACCAGATGCATCCGGCACCTTCACGAAGAAGCGTGACTGCGCACTTCATGCGCCTGGACCGTTTGCAGAAGAAGGGTCGGAGGGTGGGTGAGCGCCCCCCGTGCTGGGTGGGGTGCCTGCCGTGGAGAGCCAGGGTATTTTAACGGTCTCGGCGAAGTTTGGCACTGATTATGGAATCCCCGCCCCTGCTTTCTGGAAGTTATCTGCAGAGACCAGTTGCCTGGTGATAATACACGCTTATCCGCCTGTACGGAGAAACCCTCGTGTTTGATTATCTTGGCTGCCGGGATAGAGCCTTTCGCATTCTTCGTGACTGAAGTGGTATGAAATGATAAACTATCTTTGTCCCGAGGAGCCCTGGTGGCCTGACTGCTAACCAACCGCAAAACCAGCCAGTTCCAGCTCACCGCGCACTCCATGGAAGAAATCCGAGGCTCTCTGCGCCAGTAAAGATTTGATACCTCAGAATCGCCCTGGCAGACTTGATGGCACTGACATTGGTTTATCTGTCAGGTGTCCTACCTCATTGCGAATATTTAGTGCAGAATCAAAAGATCAATAGGGTGCTGCTTTACCTTTCTTCCCCTACCTAGTCCATTTTTCGGAAAAAAAAGAAAATTAAAAAGCTAATGATTTTATGGTTCAGAATGGTAGTGCCCTAGCCATGACATAGGAGGAGGAAAAGATCTCTTGACTGATTACTTTCTTAAACTTTTCATATAAATAAGTTACAGGTTTAGCATGTTTCTAAAAAGTGTGTACCATATTGCTTATCAGTTCTACAGTTGCTCTTAAGGAGATGAGCTAATCGATATTCTTTTAATTTCTAAAAGCAACAAGTATTATTGGGAACGGTTAGTTGATAGAAGTGGGACTCAGGGTGAGAAGATGCTTGGAGGGAATTTTTAGGGAGAAATGGATAGGAGACCTATTGAGTCCTGCCATTTCATACCTTCTCCTTTCCAGCAAGTCACTCAACTGCTTGAATGGCTGTCTTATTTATTATAGTATTATTGTTTGTTTTGTTTTTTTGGGGGGGCATCACTGCCCTCAGGTGGTGGGAGTAGGAGGCCCAGCCTTTGCTCCGTGGAGCTGGAATCGAACCTCCATCCCAGTGGGCCGCAGTCCCGCGCACAACCACTACGCCACAGGGGCTCAGCCCTTTATTATAGTATTATTAGCATATTAACTATTGTTATATAACAAAATAATTTATTAAATAATAGTTGTTTGCTTCAGAAAAACTGGAATGTATAGAAAACAGCACACACATCTATCCACATATCCTATAATTTAGTCAGCTTCAAACCCCATTAATAGTTTGTTCTCTTTATTCCTTTTTTTTTCTCCCATATTTTTTTTGGGGGGGGGGGCATCACTGCTCTTTGGTGGTGGGAGTAGGAGGCCCAGCCCCACTGCTGGAATTGAACCTCTGTCCCAGTGGGCTGCAGTCCCGCGCACAACCACTACGCCACCGGGGCTCAGCCCTCTCCCATATATTTTAATGTCACTAAGATTATATTGCTTTTAGCATAACACAGCTTTAGTACCTTCTGTTATTACATGTTGAATTAAAAAATGTAAAGGTTTCGCATGTCTCCAATTGACTTAACAGTTGGTGCATTGTTGTATTTCTAGGAGTAAGAAAAAGAATCTATAAGCAGGACTGAAATTAGTGCCTTTGGGCATACGGTTTGGTTTTCAGGTTGGACTACATACCTAGGATAAGTGGCCAAGAGGTAGAGTAACCAAGAGTTTTTAAAACTCTAGATACTACGGACTTGTATTTTTTTGAAATCCTTTTATTGAGAGCTCATACAACTTATCACAATCCATACATCCCTCTATTGTATGTCAAACACATTTGTACATTTGTTGCCCTCATCATTCTCAAAACACTTGCTTTCTACTTAAGCCCTTGGTATCAGCGCCTCATTGTGTGCCCTCTGTCTCTGCACCTCCCTCCCTCATGAATCCTTGATAACTTAAAAATTATTATTTTGTCGTATCTTAACATTCTCCGATGTCTCCCTTCACCCACTTCCCTGTTGTCCGTACCCTAAAGAGGAAGTTATATGTAGATCCTTATAATTGGTTCCTCCTTTCTAGCCCACCTTCCCGCCACTCTCACCACTGGCCCTCAAGGGATCGTCTCTCTTGGATTCTCTGTTTCTGGCTCCTGTGTGTAATAGTGTACATTCTCTGGTGTAGTGAGACTTGTAAAGTAGAATCGAGACATGATAACGGGGGCGGGAGGAGGGGGGGAGGAGCATTGAAGAACCAGAGGAAGGTTATGTGTTTCGGCATTGCTATGCTGTACCCTGATGGGCTCCTCTCCTCCCTGTGACTCTTCTGTAAGGAGATGTCCCTTTATCTACAGATGGGCTTTGGGTCCCCAGTCTGTACTCCCTCTCATTTACAGTGATAATTTTTAGTTCTTTGATGCCTGATACCTGATCCCTTTGATCCCTGACCCTCGTGGTCACACAAGCTGATGTGCTTCTTCTATGTGGGCTTTGATGCTTCTGAGCTAGATGGCTGCTTATTTACCTTCAAGCCTTTAAGACCCAGATGCTGTATCTTTTGATAGCTGGACACCATCAGCTTTCTTCACCACTTTTGCTTATACACACATTTTTCTTCAGTGATTGTGTTGTGAAGGTGAGCATCATAGAGTGCTAATTTAATAGAGCAAAGTGTTCTTACATTGAGGAAGTACTTGAGTGGAGACCCAATGTTCATCTGGTGCCTTAACAGTAACCCTATAAATATATGCATGTAGATCTATCTCCCCATCATCATATATAAATATATTTATGTATATGCCTGTTTTTAGACCTCTATAAATGCCCTTTGCTTCCTATTTCTTTATTTCCTTTTACCTTCTTTTTGTTCCACTACACGCTCAGACTTCATCTGAGTTTCAGTAATTTCTGTCAGTTACATTACCTTTGATTAATCCCTACCAGGCTTCTCACACCCCCCTTGCTACTGATTTTGGATCACTTGTTGGTCCCTTGTCCTGAAATATCAGACTGTTGTTTTCTCCTCGAGACTGTTCATCTAGCCTATCTTATCTAGATAGACCCGCAGAAATACTAATATGCACAGAAGACAAGGCATAGCACGATGAAGTGACAAAAACAAAACACAACAACAACCAACAAAACCAATGTCCAGAAAAGTATATATAAATTAAGTTTAAAAATGAAAATAATAACAAAAAAGAAATACCTGTTAATAGTTCAAGGTTTATTTGTTGACCTCCAGGGGTGTCCTCCAGTCAAGTCCCATGGGGTGGCACACCTGTCCCCAGAGTCTTTCCTTGGCACTCCCTCGGGACCTGCATGCTAAGCTTGGCCCCGCTGCTCTGCTTCCCACCCGTAGTGTGTTACCTTGGTGTGGTGGGGTCAGCCCGGGTGCAGTCCCACCCCTGTGTCTCCAGTGTTGCCCCCTGTAGGACATCATGTCCTACATCATGTCTCATAGTGGGCCCGGCTATATGGTCCTCTCTGTGCACTGGCTATTCTGAGCCAGGCTATCAGCCTCAAAGCTTCATGGGCCAGGATGTGCTCCAGTCCCTCCTCTTCATTCGCTCTCGTGTGCTTGGTCTATATGCCCCACTCCCGGAGCTGCAGCCTCACTGCTGTTCTCTAAAGTAAATTCTCCTGTGGGGAGGGGTGGCTGTCCACGTGGTTGGGATTGGGGCCAGGCCCTCAGACCCCTCCACTGGCTCCCCACTCCATGCTGTCACACTGCACTCACATCCTGGAACACCAGGTGTAGGTTTGGTCCCTCCTTCCCTATGGAGATAGAAACAATACCCTCCTCTGCTACATATTGCTATACCCCACCCCCCTTTTTAGTTGGCTACCATATATAGCTCAGGATTTGACCTGGCCCCTGCCATACTCCCTGGACCTCACCCCAGGGATTTTTGTATACAGGAGCATTTTTCCTATGCCCCTTTTAC
>PVJH01016561.1:0-50246 GCA_004026705.1 Nesogale talazaci
CAGTCCACGTCAGCTCACTAATAACTAGGATATCCATGTTTATGCATTCCATTTCATTTCTGATGACTTCAAATTTGCCTAGATTGCCTAGGTCCATATATTCCAACTTCCCATTTTTAGTAGATTTTGGCAGTTGTTTCTTTTTACCTTGAGTTGTGTCTCATCAGCAAACGAAGAGCTGAAAGTCCTCTTTCTTCAAAGTCTGTTCTAAGTTTGGAGGCTCCACGGGAATCTTTCTGCTTTTAGCGACTCAGAAATAGTCATTTGAAATACCAACGACCTGGCTTCCTTTTGAAAAACCAGTGACATACTTCTAGTATCACAGCAACACACAAGCAGCTACAATCTGACAAACTGGCTAGTGTGTTGCTGTTGAGAATATTGGCCAATTTCTTGGGAAAGCAGAATCAAATGAGGGGCTTCGGTAAACAGCATGTGCAAAAGCTGAGATATTTCACATGGTTTTTATTGAAGTAAATAAGAAGAACGCTTCTTTCTTGTAAAAAAGTACAAAAACAATTGTATTTGATTCTTTGCTTTTATGTCCACAAAAGCTTAATAAATTATAAAATTCTGGACTATGCTTGATGGACATTTATTGAAAACAACCATAAGCTTTAGTACATCTTAAAGATAAATAACATGAAATACTCTAAAACATGCTTCTTTTGCAGAAAATATCCCTGTCTATATTTTTAAGCCTGAAAAATAATAAAATATGAAGGTCAACTTCTTTATTAAGAATGTGAGAACAACAGCCCTTAAGTGTACTGCAAGATTTTAAAATTTATCTCCTTACCCTAATAAGTTTGGGAGACATTAGGGAACTTTTCCTTCTCAGACTACCTCAAATGAAACTCTTAAATAGACTCTTAAATAAAACAAAATGTTTTTCCAACTGGATCATTTATTACTTTGTGCTAAACAAACAAAAAAACAGTAAAATTACAGCACAGCTTTAAGAAACTTAGAGATGAAATTCTTTCTTTTTTGCTTTCTGGAACTGGTATACCAAAAATCAAAAAACAACCCACTCCATTATTATTCATCACAAACCCAATTTACATAATAAATCTCTCATCATATCAAAAGTTCAGGGATCCACAGAGACTTTGCATGGACCTCACATGGAAAGTCTTGATTTGTTTTCCTTTTCTTTTGTTTCCATATTCCATAGTAAGCATGGATATTAACAGCAGGGTTTTAGTTTAATACATTAAGCATTACTATTGACCATTTTACAGTGTGTATTTCAATTTTCTCATTTTTATTTTATATGATCAATGTAATTATGAAAACTCACTAACTCACACAACTTGGAAGTGGTGCAGCAAGTGTTTTAAATCTTTTTACTTTCTACAACATGGCAAATTTTAGAGTTTGAATTAAATAAGATCAATCAAACAAACATTATTAAATATGAAGTATGAGTGTCTTCTCATTCAATCAATGGTACATACGCAAAGATGCTGTGATAAGGGTATAATTTCTGTCTTCATAAATCTTACAATCTAGTAGAATAATTAGACAAAATACATTAAAGAAAACTTGAATGTGATCTATTAAAAAGAACAACCAGATATTCAGACGGGAAAGAAAGAAGGGAGACATCCAATGGAAATAAGAAAATGGGCCCCAATAGGAAAAAACTCCAAGTGAGTAATTAATTGATAAGGATGAGGAAAGTTTGGTTGTATTTTATTTTTTAATTTTTATTTAAAACTAATTTTAGATCCACCAGAAATTGTAAAAAAGTATTTCAAATTCTCATGAGGCAGAATGAAAACATTAATTTTATTACAGCATTACTGCTTTAATAAATCATCACTGACAAAATAGTATGAACATAAGCTTTCACCAGTTTCAATTCTATTTCCACCAATTTTTAAATGTACTTATTTGTGTGTGTGCCTATAAAATTTTATTTTCAAAGTTCGTAGTTTATTTTTTCATCTCTGGTCATATAAACATTTCTAGGAATTTCATAGGCACAACTGACACTCCTTCTCCTTTTATAATTTTTGCATTGGATAGCATGCTGAGTGGCCTTTCCAGCTGGATACTATGTAATGGTTTACCTGTGCTTTTATGTATTAAATTTGTGATTTCTTTTCCTCCTTGTTTGACTCCTTTCTTCTAAAACACAGATCGTTATGCCACTTGAAATGTACTTCAAAAGAAGATAATAGATGTGGTAAAGAAATTATTTTACTGTTCTCCAAGGTAAGACAGGCTCCAAGGTTCTCCAATGGAGAACGTCAAAATACTATACTTAATAAACATACAATGAAATACTATACATATAATATAGAATTTTGGCTTTCTCTATTGTTTTAAAATGCTATCTTATCTAATGTCAATTTTTTATGTTTATTATGTTAGGTTCTGAATATATTATTCTTCTTAATTGTTCATATTTTACAAATTCTGCACAAGCATACACTATTTGTAACACACTTTGTAATCTATAAGTAAACCTTCATCACTTGACTAAGTATTAAGAAGTGGCATTGTAATATTTGGATTGTTAGTGCAATTAGAAAAATGTTTAGATTTACATGAAGGTGATTACCTCTTTTCATCATGAAACCTTGCTATTCAGCCTTTCACTAACAAACAAATTGTGTGCTGCTTGCTAAAATCACTATTTTTAAATTTTGACGTGGGGTATTTTGATTTTTCTCATTGTATTTTCTATGTGTTCAAAATTAGGACAATGTAAAATGAATTTGATTTGTAACATCACTTAAAATAACTCTTACTAAATTTTATTAATGCATGTTTTCAAACAGATTAACTTGAGTTATCTATGAAGACAAAATATAATACCATATACAGGTAATTATTACTTTATCACTATCTTCCCAATATTTATGTTGGTGAGTGTGTTGCTGAGTTGATTTCAATTCATAATGACATTTGTGGTAGCATAAACATACCACACAGGAGTTCTTTTTTTATTAACTGAGGTTAATACATATTTCAAATCATTCCATAGTTCAGTCATGTCCAGCAGAATCATATATTTACTACCACAATCAATGTCCAAACATTCTTGCTTTATATGGGCCTCTTGATGTCATCACCGCTTCACCAACCCCCCCCCCCCCCAGCACCATCTCTGTGTTCCCCTTCCATCTAAAATCTTATGTATTGTTTGGTTTGGTATTTGATTGTACGTATTAGGGGATATCTCATGAGTATTAGGTCATTGGGGGTAACTCTCTTGAAGTTTGCTGTAACTATTTTTTTTTAATATTTTGGTGTATGAGAACCAGGACTGATGAACTTACAGAAGGTGGTTACAATCCTTATATCAACTGCTCACCAGATATTTTCTCCTGAGGTGGGACTGGTACATTTGAAATGTCAATTCATACATGCTGCTAGCCACTTTGGGCCAGCAACCTAGAGAATAACGATGACACAACCAAGGGTGTGTGTGTGTTAATGTTCCTCTGAATGCATTGGAAATCACATCTAGAATAACGCAAAATGAAACCCACGATAGGATTTTAAAATATTTAGATTACTAAATGTCTATATCATCCAATGTCTGCATTGTTTATCTTACTAAGTATCCTAATATTAAACCACCTTTGTATTACAGAATCAATCCATAGTGAGGTGTTATTATTTTATCTTACCATGCCAGACTAGTTTTTTATTATTCATGCATTTATAATGTGTGGTTAATAATGTCACAATCAGCTGGAATTGATTTGACAGTGAGTAATATGTGATTATGCTACTCTACTATAGGTTTTGATAACTGTACATAAATAAATGGTAAAGGTTTCTTTACTTTCTCTCCTCTAAAACTATTTCAGTTTCATGAGAATTAGTTATCCAGGATATATTTTTTGGGGGAAATCTTCACACATATAAGGTTGAATTTCCAGGGTAAAAGGAGAACATGACTGATATCACTCTGCTCTGTATATATAGTTACAGGTTTCTGAAAAATTTCTATTGCTTCTAAACATTTTTTCTATTCTGGTCATGAGTATATTCTTAGAAAGTAATATTTTTTTCTTAAGATTGTCAAATATATTACCACTGAACTTATAAGAAAAATGCTACTCATGATTTAGTATTGTTAAAGAATTCTTCTTGAATGTAGTGCTATTCTGATAGCTTATTAGACTTCATGAAACATTTCCTCTTTCCTCATTTCCTTATTTTATCCCAAAGAGGGAACATTTCATTCACACATGTTTCCATATGCTCTTTTTTCACATCCTCTCTTTAACCTGACTTATGCACAGAATATTTTTTCTTCTCTCATAAAAACACAGAAAAACATTAACACTGAAAAAGAATGAGGAAACCATATTTTCAAACTACTTCAATTACTAACTGCCTAATCAGAATCTTAATTCCTTTGAGGAAACTAAGAACCCTACAGTATGTCTAATTCACTGCCATCGAGTCAATTCTGAATCATGGCAAATCTATATGACAAGGCAGAACTACTACCCCTGAGGGTTTCCAAGCCTCTACAGGAGTACAACCTCATCCTTCTGGTGAATGGCTGCTGGTTTCAAACCACTGACCAACTAGTTATCAACTCAATGGTAACCACCATGCAACCAGGGCTCCTTGAGAATCCTGTAGACTGGCTCACTTAGGAGCTTTTTGAAAACTGAATATGGCTTACTTAATAGACTGGAGCAGAGAGGAAGTGAGCTTACTTATGAGACATATCTAGAGTGGACCTTGTTCTTCCTCATAATAGGAATGCTATTTCTTTTAAGACATATATACAGTACCCTGGGGATGAAGTGATTACACCTTGGGCTGCCATCCACAGGTCGGGAGATTGAAACTACTAAGCATTCCAGAGAATAAAAATGAAGCTTTTTATTCTTGTTAAGAGATAGAAACCTGGGCAGGAAAAAGCAACTTGGGTTAAAAGCTGAACAAATGGCCCCCTGCTAGAGAAGAGGAGCTCTGTGAAGAGCCCCACAGTTCAAGGAAAGAGCTTGGTCACTCGTAAGCTCACTTACTGTAAATTTCAAAATTATTAAATTCTGAGCTGAGCGCCATTAGAATACAAAAGGTAAAGGTGAACGCCAGCAAATTCAAGCGGAGAGGTCTATTGGAGGGTGATCATAATACTGGAAATAGAAGTCCCCTGAGGTCTGAAGAATTAGGAGGAATTTTAATTTACATTTCTCCCATTTGCTCTCACACATATCACATCTGTAGTGTGCAACTCCGCTCCCAACCACAAGATCCCCATCCCCTGCCCAGAACCATTATCACCTGATTCTTGCCAGTAAGACATCTGTACTCAAGTTATATTACCTTGAAAATAAGAAATGGCCCCACATTGCTGTCTGAATATCTGCATTGATGAGTTCATTAATAGCAACATCATCTAGGTTCCCAAGTTTGTTTGGCCTACCACCCCCATTTCAGAAAAACAAAACTATTCAGCTCTCTCTGGCAATTAAAAACTTTTTTGCTACTGTAGCTCATAGTCCAGGATAAAGGATAGGTCTCTGTTTTCATAGTCCCCAGCCATTCTTCTAGCCCCTGCTAATGGGTTGTAATTCCCACTGTGGGAAAAATTGACTGGTGTAAGCAGTTAGGTTAACATGCTCAACTCTGATTCAAAAGACTAGAGGTCTGAGTTCTTTCTGATGTGTTTCAAATGCAAGGGCCAGCAAACTACTTCCCCCAAATAAGCCAGTGAAAACTGCTCTGCAGCACAATCCGATGGGTCACCATGAATAGGAGTTGACCTGATGGCTTGCCATCTGAAGCCTGGTAGCTGAGGTGGGCACAAAATAAGATGAGAAGTGGCAATAGGGAGAGCAAATGCTTTTGCTTTAAAAAAAAAAAAAAAGAGAGAGAGAGACACAACTCTTAGTACTTTCTTGAAAAAATAGTCGTTTTCCCCTCCCCCCCCCACCGCCCCACCTGAATTTTGAATGCCTCTTGAAGGAAACATTCTAGGATATGTATTATTCTGCTCTAATTACTGTTGAGGGCACAGTGGCATGTGATTGTGGTATAATAGCTGAAGCCCTGGAGTGCCTTTTTATTCCATTAAAAGTGACCTTAACCTTGGTTCACAGAGCTTTGCATTGATTTTTTTGTGGTTTCCTCTCCACAGGTTTGCTTCCTCATCCAGAGTGATGCATTGAATTGTGACACATGGGGGTCAGTGAAATTAGCTCTCTTTCCCATGAGAAATAATTCATCATTCAGTTTTGCTATTAACATGCCTCTGCTGCTGGTGACTGAAATGACATAAAGTGTGTGGAAGCCGTGGAGTAGATAGATATTACATAAATATCATCTCATTTTCCTGATGGAGACAACAGTAATTTTCCTATCTGTAAAAGGGAGACAATTAGACTGCAGAAAAGAGGCTGCAGAACAGCTTGCTTTCTATCAATGAAATGATTCTACATGCTTCTAGAGGAACAAATTTTAATTTTGCTTTCTGATTCAGTAGGACCTTTTGAAGACTAATCTTGGACCTCTCTGTGTTTCTTAGTAGAACATTCATGGAAGTAATAGTCAAGAAATGAAATGGCATATTGTATTGGGTAAATCTGTTGCAAAAAACCTCAAAAAAAGTTAGAGAGTTAAGTTGCCACATTCAAAACAGAAGTGTTCTATATCCCATCCTTGGCATTTGCCGTCACTTCAAAAGCATGTGAAAACGGACAGTGAATAACGAAGACCAGAGAAGAATGGAGGCACTTGAATTACAGTGTCGTCAGGAATATTGAAAGTAGCATAAAAAACCAGAAAAACAATTTAATTTGTTTTGAAGGAAATGCAACAAGGATATTCCTTAGAAGCAAGGATGATGCAACTTGGTCTGGTGTATTTTGGATATGTTATCAGGAGAGAACAGTTCCTGAAGAAAGACATTATGCATGATAAAG
Organism: Nesogale talazaci; assembly: GCA_004026705.1. Classification (NCBI taxonomy): domain Eukaryota; kingdom Metazoa; phylum Chordata; class Mammalia; order Afrosoricida; family Tenrecidae; genus Nesogale; species Nesogale talazaci. The sequence goes on from PVJH01016561.1 coordinate 6,909, forward strand.
GGGTCAATGAAAAAAGAGAAAACTCCTCAATGGGATGGATTGACACAGTGGCTACAACAATGATCTCAAACATCACAATGGTAAGGATGTTAAAGGGCGGGGCAGTGGTTTCTTCTCTTGTATATGCGAGGCCCCAAGTTGGGACCACCTTGATGGCACCTACCAGCAGGGAGACATACAAAAAGTACCTCTGCCAGCTTTGAGAATGGAGGTGGTGACCCTCTTCTAAGGATGAACCCAATAATGAATGCACTTAGCTGCTCGTCGACAGTTTGGTGGTTCAAATCTACCCAGAGGCACATGGAAAGAAAGGGTTGGAGATCGACTTGTGGAAAATCAGCTCCTGAAAGCTCATGCCTTACAAATCTACTCTGACACACGTGGGCTGGCCATGAGTCAGAGTTGATTTTAAGGCAGCTGACTGTTTTCAGCACAAGCAGTGTGAATCTTGGTTCCCTGTGCCTTAGGTTGCACTTCAAAGTGAGGAATATGTGGTAAGATGGGTGGGAGGAGCTGGGATATTCCAATATGGGTTTTTACTAAGGGTTACTGAGAGTCAGACTTGTGAGTATAGAAAATGAATGACAAATCCAGTGTTTTTTTCCATATTTATCTTAGAAAGTATACTTAAACCCAAGGAAACATACACCAAAATGTTTTCTGAGTCTTTGTTTACAATAGAACAGATTCAGAAATGACCTATATGCCAACTGATGAGCTCAACAAAGTAAACTATAGGATATATATGTATATATACACACAATGCATAATCATTTGTAAAGATTTTTAAAGAAAGCGCTATGTCCCTGTGTGAAAAAGTCTACAAGACATGATGGTAGAGTAAAACCGTGTAAAGTAATGCATCCAAAATAATATTGTATATAAAGACACACATCAGGTACATTCAGTATTATGTGTTTTCTCAGAAATCATCAGATGCCAAGAAAGCTAGTCTGTAAGCATACCCTCAATATTAAAATGTCCCCCTGAAAATTGCAGAAAGTTCTATTTACAGTCATCTTTCAGTGATGTCTGGAAGTCATACCTGAAGGCCCTTCATCAATTCAATGACTCATTACTTTTGGGGAGTGGAGATGGAAGGACCCAGGATTGAAGATGGTGTTCAAAGGTGGTCTAGGTATCATTAACAATGATTTAATTTTTAAGGAGATTATTTTAATGGATAAGCACATATAAAAATTAATTTAAAAATGTGTAACTTATAATTTAGGCTTTCCAGATGCTAAAAATCAAGAAGAGAAACAGGCATAAACTTAAGTTGTTCTGTTACCAAGCAAAGTACGCTCAGTACTATCCTAAAGATTTTAAACATGTGCAATGGAAATATAAAGGCCAGAGTAATAGATCTTCCCAGATAGGCTTTTTAGAGCATGAGGGTTATAATTAAAATATCTTTAGAGAAAGAAGAATTTCTACTGTACAGCATTCTGAGCTCCACATTGGGCATGACTGGACAGCTCTGTAGAGTCAATTATTATCATCACACATCAACTGAAGCACCTTCAAAAATATAATGGAGGGGAGAAAAGGGCAATATTGGTAGAATTGTCAAAGGGAAGCTTCTATCCTGCAACACCCAGGGATGCCTTGTTTACAGGTAAACATAACTGACTCTGGCTATCTAAATTTGAGAGGAATTAAAGAAAGGGGAGCAGGGGTTCACATCATCCATGGAAGACTGGAGGTATAAATTGGAACATGTAAGTAGGTATCAAGGTACCGAGAGATAATAGGACTGAAGGTGTCAGTAGAGAACACAAAGCATTTCATTCAACAGAATCAGATGGTGAATAAAGTTTAGCCAGTCATTGTCAGCTCTAACTCCTAACAACTGCATGTGTGTCAGGGTATGCTCCAGAGGGTTTTTTGCTTGTTTATTTGTTTTTTTAAATAACTTTATTGGGGGCTCATATAACTCATCACAATTCATGAATGGGGCATGTTTGTACATATGTTGCAATCGATCCTTTCTAGACATTTACACTATTAAACCCTTTGTATCAGCATTAGGATGGCTGAGAACCACTGCTATAACAGGCTTCCAAGACTTTAAATCTTTATGGGAACAGAAAGCCTCATTTTCTCCCAAGGATTTGTACCAACCATCCTGTGATCAGCAGTCCAATGCTTACCTAGCAGTACAATCAAAACTGTACCACTCAGAAGCACCAAATAAAATTTAGTAGCTCCATAATCTTCTTAATTTTTATTGGCATTTGGCTAACAAAGAAAGAGAAAAACTCCCCTCTGCCCATACAGTGGATGGAAAGTCACTCATAAATATGATCCCCTGGAAATCCCTCTGAATGGGTATGAAGCAGGCTACTTGGATTATGGACCTCAAAAAGGTACTGGGTACATCAATCTACTATGTAAGCAGTGTTCTAAGCACTTATGTGGGCATTATTCCAGAAAATGCACAATACCTATGAATCAGATATTATTTTTAAGATTATCGGTCCCATTTTACAGAATAGTATCACAGAACTAGCAAGTGAAGTCAGGATACAAACATTGAAAGTTTCCTTAATAGTATTCTTAATAATCTGCTATTGCAAATGGACAAGATAGATATTCAACTTTCGGAAATGTTGAACATAAACTACACGATACATTATTCTGAAAATTACACCAACATCTCTAATTTTTGATTATGTGACTTGCTCGACATGTCTTGTCAGTTAAAAGCCTAATTGGGACAAAGACGGAGAAACACTAAATGCATAGACAGTCAGTTCTGATCTCTGTTCAAGAAATTTTGTGAATACATCTTCAATGCATTCTGAATTCTCAATGCTTTCTGAAACCAATTCTCACTTTAAAATAAATATGTAGTCTGATACCTAAACTGACATATCACCAACCCAACCCCCCCCCCCACTTCATCCCTAGTGGATCCCATCATACTTAGAATAAAACCTTAACTCTTCACCAGCGATATGAGATTCATAGGAGTGTAAGGGGCCTCTTCTTGTGTTCCTGGGTGGAGTAAATAGTACTCAGCTACTAACTGAAAGTTAGTGGTTCAAAACCCAGCAAGAGGTCCCTAGGAGACCAGGTCTGGCGATCTGCTTCTGGAAGGTCATAGCTTTGAAAACCTTTGGACTAGTTCTCCTTGGCACATACAAGTCATCATGAATCAGAATTGACTCAACAACAACCCCATCCCAGGAACTTATCTCTTGCTATTTTCTGCTGTGCTTTTTCTTGTCCTCGTTCTTGTCCTTGTTCTTGAATACTCCAAGCCATTTTTGCCCTAGAACTTTTGATCACTAATCTCATTGTTTAGAAAGTACTTCCACTCAGACTCCCTCTAGCCAGCTTTATCTTGTCTCAGGTCTCCAACACCATTCCCTCAAAGAAATCTTTCTCAGCCACCAAACACAAAGCAATCTTCCCTCCCTACTTCTTCAGTCTGTGTTAATTTTCTCAAAACAATTAGAAGTACCTGAGGTTTTTGTCTTGTTCCCCCCACCTATTTATCATAGATTGATAGATTGTCTTCTAGACTGTTAACTCCAAGATGGTGAGGTTCTTGTTCAACTTGTTCAACTCCACATGCTCATCGTTGTATTGGGTACATAAAAATTCAAGAAAGAAATCGAATGAAATGCATCACATCAATAGATTTCCCTTTTTCTCTCCACGGTTCTAATGACAGTAGGATTACAAATATGGATAGGATTTTAGAAGCTGTCTTAAGTTTTATAGCTCTTAAAACTTGGACAGAATAATAGAGTGAACTGCCCACTGTTATAAGCATGTCAGCTATGAAAAGTACTAGGATCTGCTGTATCAGGGGTGCCCTTTCAGTCCATTATAATGTTCAAACCCTGAATGAGGTGCTGAAGTGAACTTTGATTTATTACCTTTATGACTATGACACACGAGAAGAACATAATTACATGAAAATGAAGAGTCTTTGAAGATGAAGGTATTGTCAATGGGATCACTGGGCATTCAGATGAGCTATGAGAGGGTATTTGTATACTTTCTAAGTGTCATGAACTATTTTAAGGGTTTAGCATGTGTTAACATGTATACTATGTATATGATGAAAATTAAATAGGTACTATTATCAACCTCCATTTATAGATGAGGTATTTGAAGTTCAGGTGTTTAGGAACTTGCCCAAGATCACACAGCTACTTAGCAAAGCATTAAACCCGGATGATCTGCTCCAAGAGCTACGCTTGTCACCATTGATGCTGCTTTACTTCCTTTTTTTACTTCCTTTGCTCATAAGGCACCCAAAATATATCCCATCAAATGATTTATAGAAAACCAGAAAAAAGGTAAAAAGAAGAAAACCAGAAGCAGAATACGAAAGAATACTGAGTAAATTGTGAGGAAAACAGAAATCCTTGAGGCAGTTTTCACTCATGCAGCATGGGCAAAAGTATTTTCCTCTGTGAGGCTTCAATTTTATTTGGAATGAGAGAAACGGAACAAACACTATTGAGTCACCAGCTCCTGAGTTACTGAGCTCTGCTTTATTGACGGCAGGTGTATGGAGCTTCCGGGAACATGTTGTTTACGAATAAAGACATCTTTCTGGCATTAAGAGAGGGGAGGGCAGACGGATCCTGCTGGTTGGGGAGCATGACACACTAAATAATTGATTAAAGAGGAATGGCTTTTCTGCTCTTTCATGCTAGCCAGAGAGCTTCATGAAAGCTAGTCTCTGAAGCTAGAGATTGCAGTTGGGGTACAGGAAAGCCATTGAGCCAGGGACCATCTCAAGCAACAGAGAGCTAAAAGTCTCTCACACTTCCTTGCGACCAAGCATCCCCCTCGAGATGGAGTTCTCTTGCTGCCTGAGTGAAGTGGGGGCATGCTTTGTAAGCTAAGACTCTTTCCTCATTTTTTCTCATCCAATAATTTGAAGTTATTGGCCTTCTATTCTAAATTACTACCATTTTCTAAAATCAGGCAGAGATACAAAATAACAACCAAAAGGTCCAGTGGAGAACAAAATAAGAACCAACCCTGTTGTAAAGAATGGATTATAACTCAAAATGTCACAACAGAGCAAAGTTGAGACACCCCATACATTTCTAACACCTAACAACCATCTATTTTCTCTCTTGTGAGTGTCTGATGGGTTTTAACCACTGTCCTTTTGATTACCAGGCTACCACTTTATCAAATTGCCATGTAGGAATCCTTAAGCCATAGATAGAATTCAGGAAAAAAATGAGAATCTCACATATTAAAGGAGACAAAGTGTTTTTAGAAAGATTGACAAGAGTATAGAGTTCAGTTGAGTACATTGATGGATGAAGCAACTTCCTCAATACCATTCTGTAAGCCTGATATGTTCTCAAGCTATGGAACTTTCTAGCATAGGATAAACCCAAACCAAACTCATTGCCATCAAGTCAATTCTGACTCATGGCAAACTGATAGGACAGAGTAGGGCTGCACCTGTGGGTTTCCAAGATGTTAAATCTTCATGGGAAGAGAACACAGGTGGTTTTGAACTGCTGACCTTGTGGCTAGCAGTCCAACACATACCACACCACTCTATGTCACCAGAGCGCTTGGCAGAGCTTCAACTTCTTTAACATTGCATTTCAAATGCAGAAGAGTTCACTTTGACTAGAGCCCCACTATGCACAACAGAACCAAACAAAGCCCAGACCTATTCCATTTTACAATTGTTTCTGACTTGAACCCATTGTTCTGGCCACTCTACCAATCTGTCTTGGTGAGAAACTTCCTCTTTGTCGTAAGTCTCAGTGGAACAGCAGGTGTGCATTGGGCTAACCCAAGGTCAGCAATTGAAGCCATCAGCTGCTCTGATGGAGAGAGCTGAGGCTTTCTGCTCCTGTGAAGAGTGACCTGACCCACAGAAGCAGTTCTAAGCTTCCTGATAGACTCACCATGAGTCAGCATTGAGGAGATGACAATGGGTTGCTTATTTTTTTTTGCTCTATCAACCACAATCTTCTCTAGAGGCTGATCTCTCTTGACAATACCCCCAAAGCGAGTGAGTCTTACTCTTCTTGCTTCTAAGGAGCATTTTGGTTGTAGTCCCTTTAAGACATTGCTATTTGTTCTTCTCACAATCTGCTACATAGCTTTTTCTTTTTTTTTTTTTGCTAGCATCAAACATATTATTTCTCTTCTTTTTCCTTACTCATTTGTCCAACTTTCACATGAACATCCGATGATTGAAAATGCTATGATTTGTGCCAGGGGAACTTGGTCCTTCCTTTCTCTTTTTTCTTTCTTTCTTTTTTTTTCTTCATGTCACTTCCGTAGTGGGAGTAGGAAGCCTAGCCTTGCTCCTGGAGAGCTGCTGCTGGATTTGAACCATCAACCTTGTGGGACGCAGTCCTGCACACAATCACTGTGCCTCCAGGGTTCAGTGTTTTCTCACACTTTAAAGGGTTCCTTTGCAACATGTCTGCCTTATGAAATCTGTCATTTGATTTCTTGGTGGCTGCTTTCATTGATGTTCATTATGGATTGAATAGAAAGGGAGCCATTGACAACTTCAATCTTTTCTCTGTTTACTATAATGATATTTATTGGTTCAGTTGGAGGATTTTTATTTTTTTTTTATCCTAAGGTATAATCCAATTTCAGACCATAGAAGCTGATGAATGTTTAATGTTTTTTGTCTTTTACATTAAGGGTTGTGGATAAATTTGAATGATAGTTATTTTAACTGGTCTTCTTTGTAGATATAATTCTATCACTGACAATATTATACTTCAGGGTAGATCTTTGAATATTCTTTTGAACAACCAACGCAAGTCTTTTCCTCTTCAGTTTGTCATTTTGTCTATGTGTCATTCAATTTGTCATGTTATAAACAGATCTTTGAAAATAGTCGTTAAAGCATGAATTTGAGATTTGGATTTTTTCTAATAAGCTTCTTGACCACAGTGAGTTGTTCAGATCATTGGCCTTCATTCCTTACCATTCTAAAGTGGGATTGGTGATATTCGTTCTGCTTATCTCTTAAGGTTCCTGCCAGTATCAAGTAAAGCAGTATGTGTAAGGAAAACAATATTTGTAAATGAAAATAAGCTAAAAATGAAGGATAGGATTGATATTAAACAGAGGAAATCGGTTTCTAAGTTTTGTCCTCAGAGTATCATATTTCCTTAAGTGGAACTAGGTGATTGGAACTTTAAATGCTTTTGTCAAGCCATCAATTTTGTCTTTCAATGTATTCCTTTTGCTTTGTTTAAATATCATCTGGAGAAGTAAGACAATAAAAATTGATGGGCCCATTGAGTTTTCATTTTCAGATACAAACCGGAGAATCCCCATTTGCAGAAGTGAGTAAATATACCTGTCGAGAAGTGATGTCAATCCAGACGGCAATCTGCCAGTGTTGGTAACGTCAGCAGCAGCAAACTCTTCCTTGCACTCCCAACAATGCAATGTATATTTCTGATTTTAAAGGAATTACATAATCACCATTTCCTGTTCATGCTAAATTTTGTATAACCTCCTTTGATTGCGTGCAGTAAAAAAAGAAGACCTGCATAAAGCCTGTTTTATGGAGGCTTGGTAACTGAACAGGTTAGATAAGTGCTAGGAGATTTCTCATGAAAGAAAATCAAATATCTAGCCAAATATATGAGTTTCCTTTTCAAAACAGCTAGCAGGCATTAGTGAATCCCGAAAGAGACAAATGTACGGCAACCAGTAGGCAAGATAAAAGTATATCAGACAGCCCACGAATAATCAAGGATGTTTAAATAAAGCCAACAGCATCTCACATCAGGTAAGTATGCAAAAATAAAAACAAAATTGCATTAGCACAGTTGTGAAATAAAGGATCTAGTAAAGCTAAAAGCATTTGCAATTTACTAAAAACAAAACTGAAACTAAAGCACAAAATTAAAGTTTACTAATATTTTAGTCCCTCCACTTCAGAAAGTGCAAAAAGATAATATGTGGATAACAGGGGAATTACTGAAGATTAAAGACAAATAAAGGTAATATTTATTATTGTAGAAATGTCCATTAAAAAGTAAATCCTCACATTTTGTGGACTCAGCTTTCCTGGAGTTTGTAAAGGTCAAAGTCTCTGAAAGGTCAGAATATACCAATGCTTTAAGTGGTTATTTTAAATTCGTGAATGACAGAAGTTTCAAGTATACCTAACGCTTGTGATCATATGATCTGTTGCCTTGATGTTTAAGGCAATCTTGCTCATTTGAACAGACAAGCAGACAAATAGATTAAAAAGTGTCCTTCAGCAAAGAAGGCACTAGTCTAATATTTAACGCTTTATAGCAGCTAGAGAATGTCTCTCTCCTTAACAGAAATTCCCCCTACCAGGAAGACTTTGCCCCACAGACCAGCTTCCCAAAGAGGTGGGATCTTTCATTATTCCTTGTAATGGTTCAAAGAGAAAAGAACTTGACTTGGATTCAGAAGCAATTTTGAATTCCAGCAATAACACCTACAAGTTAAGTGACCTCAGAGAAGTCACAGAGCTGAGTTTTGTTTGCTTGTGAGTGGGGAGTAATAATAGCTTACTTTACAAGCATGATGAGAAAGTCAAATAGAACATTCTCTGATAATGTACTTGGGAAGACTAAAAATATGAATAAATGCAGAGAAGGTATAGTTCCTAGCTGGGTCATTTAAATAGATAACTTGGTTTTATGGATTGATTGTCTTAATTGGAGTTCTCTAGGGATGCAAAGCCAGTAAAATCTATGTAAGTATTTGTTTTTGTTTGTTTGTTTGTTTTTGGGCATCACTGCTCTCCAGTGGTGGGAGTAGGAGGCCTATGTAAGTATTTATATAATTTAAAATATATATTATTTTTATAGCTAAATATATGTTGTACACACATACACACATATGGAAATGGCTGAGGCATTTTTGATGGCTGATAAGTCCAAAATTTGAGGAGAAGCCATCAAGCCAGAGACTTCTCCTGGTCCACTTGACTGCAAATGCTCATCAACCCCCCAAACTGAAAGGCAGACTGCAGGTACAAATGTGAGTGCTTTAGAATTGAAAGGCAGATTATCTGAAGGGCAAGATCAGATGGAGAGAGAGACCAATAGACAGAAAGACTTTTTCTGGAAGCTGCATATTGGATGCAGGTCACAAAACCTCTCCTCTAAAGAGATTTGCCTTACGTTGGATCACAAAATGAAAGATGATTGTATAATACTGAGAATAATGTCCTAATATAGCATTATACTAGTATAGCATTGATCATCACAATAATTAGATGAGAAATTCAGTGATGTCATTATTTCTGCCCATTCATTTTGTATAACTGGGCTCATGTTTGCTTGGAAGTATGTATCAAACATTAGAACCTACTCCCACAAATGCAATAGATATAAAATCCCTCTGTAATTTTCACCACCAAAGTAATCATGTTGAGGAAAAACAGCAGATTTAGAATTGCTCATAGTCTCATAGGTACATGCTGTGAAGATACTGTACCCTTGCACACCCTTATTGTAGGGTCCACAGAGTCAATTCTAACTCAATAACCCTATGGAACACTGTCCGGGTCTGTGCCTGAGTCTAAGAATTGTTATGTCCATACTCTATGCTACCAGTTTTCCATACATCTGACTGGTCATAAGGTAGTTAAGCATTTGGTTCTAATTGAAAAGTCAGCAATTTGAACATTGCAGTCAGTCCTAGGGAGAAAGATATGGCAGGGTTGTATCCTTGGAGAGAGAAAGAGAGAGAGAGAAACTGAGAGAGACTTGCCCAGCTGCTTCAACCATTGGACATAAAGGAAAATCATTTACTAGGAAATTTTTCTCTGTTCTGCTACTAATTTGTTGTGAGTCTTATCATCCTGCTAAAACTCAATCCTCCTTGCAAAATGAGTATTTTCCAAACATGTGACCTATAAGCAAAGGAAAACTGGTAATATACTTATGACACGTCATACCTATGAAATGTCTTTCTATATCTTGATATCTGCCTTACAGTCAATTTAAAGTTGCTATAATTCATACAGGTTTCATTTCTCAAGACAGGAAGAAAGAGAATGAAAAATATGTTTCTTGCTCAGCTTCATTCATAGGGACAACGTGGCCGAGCTTGGTGAGTCCAAACTCATTCCTCTGTCTGTTGTCCCTGTTGCCCTTCTCAGAGTCCAGAGTGGAGCGCCCCCCTTGATGAAGTTCCCAATATTTACCTGATGATTGTCTCAGCGGGTCCAACACCCAGACTCTCAAGATGCACCATAGATGCTCTTGAGGCTCGTCTTTGCCTTGTTTTGACTTTGCTGGAGGTTTGTTGTGGAGTAGGGAATTGTAGAGGGGGCCCACTTATGCCAGCCCTTCTGGCCCCTGTTGCTGCTGTGGGCATCCTGAGAAGTGGTCTGAATTAACAGGTACAAGGAACAGCTTCTTATGTTTTGAGTCAAAACCCTCCATTTGATTTAAAAGATTTTGACATCCTTATGGAGTATTGATGGAGGGCTTGCTGCTGTTTGTAAGAGCCCTACAGTTGGTTCTGACTAGCAGCAATCTTATGCACCACAGGATGAAACATTACCCAGTCCTGTGTATCTTGACAATTGTTCTTATGTTTGAACTCATCTGTAGCTACTGAAGACCCACCAAGTCTAGGGTCTTCCTCTTTTTCACTGCCATTCTACTGAACTAAGCATGAGATCCTTCTCTAGGACAAGTCCAAAGTATGTCAGACAAGTCTTCCCATCCTTCCCTCTAAGGGATCCTATAGCCATACTTCTTTCAAGACTGGTTTGTCTTTTTAAGCAGTCCATAGCACTTTCAGTATTCTTTATCAGCATCACAATTGAAATGCATCTTTGAACTTCCTTAGTCAATGTCCAACTTTCACACACATACTTCGCAATGGAAAATACCATGGCTTGAGTCAGGCTTCCCTGACTCAAAATAGGGTTCTTGTGTTTTAATTAGTCTTCAACATGACGTACTTGCTTTTTAATACTCTAAAGAGGTCTTATGCAACAGATTTTCCTATTGCAACTTGTCTTTTGATTTCTTAACTACTACTTCTTGTGCATTGATTATAGATCCTAGCAAGACAAAATCCTCGAAACTTCAACATTTTCTCTGTTTATCATAATGTCACCTATTGGTCTTCATCACTCTGAGTTGTAACCCATACTGAAGGCTATAGTCCTTGATTTTCATCAACAAGTGCTTCAAGTTCTCCTTATTTTGAGCAAACAACCTTTTGTCATCTGCATAAACAAATTGTTAATAACTCTTCTTCAAATTCTGATACCACGTTCCTCTTCATTGTGTTAATCTGGGTTGACTAAAGAAACAAATCCAAGACACTTATATGTGCATAGGAAAGAACTTTACATCAAAGAGTAATTGTATATTAAGAAAACAGCCTACCCTAGTCCAGATCAAGTCCATAAATCCTATTTTAGCTGATATGTCTGATACCAGTTTATAATTTCCTTTCCCGACTCATACAATATATACAATTATGCCAAATGCAGGAAGATCACAGGTCAGTAGGTGGAAAGTCTTGTGGATCCAGTGGTGATGGAAGTATCTCAGTGTGTCTCCATGTGGCTTGTCAGAAATGTCTCACAAAGAGATGAAGTAGAGGGAGAGTGGGTCCCACCTTCAGGGAAGAAGATAGGAGTTCCCACAATCCATAGGAGTAGCCCTGCCCACACAGAGACCTCATTGCTGTGACCTGGTTGATAAGCTAGACTCCACCCTTTTACAAATTGACAAGAGATTATGTAACTGTCACATTCATAAAAGCTGAATATTCTGATTATTTTCTCATCTCACAGATTGAATAAATATAGTGAGAGGCTACAACCTATAGAACACATTTACTGATTTTAAAGAATGTATTGTTCCTTTGTTCTGTTAGCATACTGCCCTTTGACCCACATACAAGTTCTGCAGGAATAAAATGAAGTGTTCTGGAATCCTGATTCTTCTTAAGGTCATCCATAGTTTTCTGTGATCAACACAGTTGAATGCCTTTAAACAATCAATAAAACACAGTAAACATCTTTATAGTATTCTCTGCTTTCAACTAAAATACATCTGAGATCAATAATGATATTCCTTGTCCCAATGAATCTGAATCTGGTCTGAACTTCTGACAGCAGCTTGTCAATGTACTGTGCAGCCTTTTTCGTAGGATCTCCTGCAAATTTTTATATTGTCCTATAATTTGAGCATTCTGCTGCGACACCTCTCCTTGGAATGGGCACAAAATGAATCTCTTTCAGTCAGTTGGTCAAATAGATGTCTTCCTACACCAGGGAGGGCTTCCGATGCTTCACCAGCTTGTTGAAATATTTCACTTGGCATTCCATCAATTACTGGAGGTTTATTTTGGGCTAAAAGTTTCAGTATATCTTGAAATTCTTCTTTCAGTACCATTAGTTTAAGATTTGCAGAACATATTATCCTAATGGTACTGAAAGAAATTGGCAAAGACCATTATAATATTTGACTTTGTCTTCAGAGGTTGCCCTTTGAAATTTTTTATTGACATCATCATTTATTCCATTTGCTTTAGCTACTCTATGAATAAGAGAAAGCTTCAGAGTCTCTTCTGACATCCATTTATCTGTTGTTTCCTTTTCCCACTTTAATGACCTTTTCCTTTCTTCATGAATGATGTCCTTCCTGTCCTCCTTTAGCTCACCAAGTCTTCTGTCACTTAGTGTTCAATGGTTCAAACCTGTTCTTACGCTTTTCTTAAAATTCAGGCAGGACAGACTCAAGGTTGTAATTTGACTTTCATAGACTTATTTTAATTATCTTGATCTTTATCTTAAACTTATATATGTGCAGTCAATAGTCTGATCCACAGTCAGCCTCTGTTTTAGCTGCTGCTATTGAACTTCACTAGTGTCTCTTCCCACAGACATAGTCAATTTTATTTTTGTGGGTTTTATCTAGAGAAATCAATGTGTAGAGTCACCTTTTGGGTTGTTGAAAAAAAGGATTTATTATCAGCAAGTCAGAAATTTTTCAGTTAATATTACTTTCAATATTCATTGCCAATTCCATAATTAAAGTATATTGATTCTTCTTCAGTCTTCTTTATTCAACGTCCAACTTTCACATGCATAGTAGATGGTTGAAAATAAATTGGTGTGTAGCCTAGGTCGACTAGAGAAACAAATTCATGGACACACATGTGTATAAGAAAGAGATTTATATACAAGAGCAATTGAACATTGAGAAAACATCCCAGTCCAGTCCAAGGTCAAGTCCGTAAGTCTGGTATTAGCCCATATGTCCAACAGCAATCTAAAAATTCCTCTTAAGACTCACAAAACACATGCAGTGAGGCTGAATTTAGAAGATCACAAGCCCATGGGAAGAAAGCCATTGGATCCAGTGGCATTGAAAACAACTCAGTGCTGGCAGGGGTTTCTGTATGGCTTCTCCAGCACCCGGGGTTGCATCAGGGTGAGTCCATTTGCTTTGTCAGCTCCTATGTCTCCCAAAGTATAAGCAGAGAGTCTCTCACCTCCAAGAGGAAAGTACCCGATTTCCCAGAATTCTCATGAGAAGGCCATGCTCACATAGAAGTCTCATTGGCGATGATCCAATTGACAGACTAGATTCCACCCCTACACTCTTAACCTTCAAATTGACAAATTATTATATATCTACCACACCTGGATTGAGTCAGGCCCACCTCAGTCTTCAAAGTAACATTCTCTCTTTCACACTTTAAAGAGGTTTTGTGCAGCATATCTGCCCAATGTAACTTGCCATTTGATCTGAGAAACTTTTAAATCCTGAAAAACTTTCTAAAGCATTGGTGAAAATGGATAATATATGTCCTAAAAAATATAAATAGTAAAAAAATGGTTTTTAAAATACTACTAAAGATTGGATAACTTTTATAAAGAACATTGTTCACTGAGTTGTACCACTGAGGTCAAAGTGAACACAAAGCTTAATGGCCATACACATCAAATCTGATTATTGTATTAACGTTAACAACAAAAGTGCACTGTGTTTCTGTATCATTTATTTGATTTAATACTTAATCAATTTTCCCATGTCATCTCATATTTAATAAATAAAGAAACTGTGACTCAGGTAAAGCACTTCCCTTGAAAGCACACAGCTAGTGAATAGCTAATTAGAATTCAAGACCTATTCTAATTAGAACTCAAGACCTACTCTTCTGATGTTAAGATCCCAGCTCATCTTAAAAAGTTTTAGGTTTCTGTTTGCAGCTGAAAGACTACTTAAATGCAGGTGGAAGGAGCCCTGTCTCAATGAAAAAGACACTTGGGGAAATGTCAGTCTTAAATTACATTCAGAAAATATGTCATCTAATATTAGACTAAGTATTCCTCTGAACTCTGTATTGCCAGCCCATATGTTTTTTTTCCCCAGACCATTTTATTAGGAGCTAATTCAGATGCCATGACATTCTATACTTCAATGGCATAAAGCAGTATTGTAAAATTGTTACCAAAAATTAGTTCAAAATATTTTCTTCCTTCTTGAACTCCTTGATATCAGCTCCCCTTTCATTCCCCCCCAAGAACTCTTATTCTAGCTATTGTCTCTAAATATTCTCCTATCCTGGGTTTTGTAAACTGAAAAGTATAGAAAAACAAAACAAAACAAAGGCCCAAGAAGGCTACCCATGATGCATCAGAGAGAAACCCCCAATACGGGAACACTCACACACACACACACACACACCAAACCACCACGGGTAATATTAAAAGCCAGATCAAGCCCAAACTGTACCTGGGGGGAGTTCAAGTGGCAAGATTTTTATCTGTTCAAATCAGATGTATCATTTTAATGTAGTGTAGTCGTCTGTCTAATCCTCTCTGCCTGACAACCAGGTTATTTCCATCATTCAATTATGGTTAGAGGAAAATCACTGTATAGACTTGTATAGACTGTACAGACTTCCACGGACATCCATAGTCTTCTGCACACATGAATTTCACAATTTAAACACTGATGCTATTCCCTCTGGATTTCAATTACATAATTTACAGTCTTTGTATCACCTATGTTGGTGTGCTTCCTCCATGTAGACTTACTTGACATTTCATTTAGATGGCTGCTTGTTTGGAAACAGGAATTTAAGACCCTCAGATGCTATTTTATCTGCCAGCCAGGCAACACCTAATTTCATCACCATACTTTTTTACAGAACTCATATTTTCTGTGTTTCCTCTATGAGGGAAAATATTGAGTAGGGCCATGTTATAAGAACCAAATTTCCTTTTTCTTTTTTGAAGTTTTTAAACAATCATTTAATTGGGGGCTCATACATACCTTATCACAATCCATACATACATCTATTGTATGCCAAACACATTTGTACATTTGTTTCCATCATCATTCTCAAAATATTTACTTTCTACTTAAGACCTGGGTATAAGCTCTTCATTTCCCCTCCCTCCCTGCAATCCCTCTCTCACGAACCGTTGAAAAATTATAGATTATTATTTTGTCATGTGACACACTGTCCAATATCTCCCTTCACCCACTTTCCTGTTGTCTGTACCACAAGTAGGAGAGTATATGTAGATCTTTATAATTGGTTCCCCTTTTCTATCCTATCTTCCTGCATCCCTCCCAGTACCACCACTCTCACCATTGGTCCTAAAGAGATCATCTGTCCTGGATTCCCCATGTTTCCAGTTTCTATCTGTGCCAGTGTACATCCTCAGGTCTAGCCAGATTTGTAAGGTAGAATTGAGTTTGTGATATTGGGGTGAGGGAGGAGGGAAGCATTAAAGAACTAGAGAAAAGTTCCATGTTTCATTATTGCTACACTGTACCCTGACTGACTTGTCTCCTTCCCATAGCCCTTCTATAAGGCAATGCTGCATTTTCTACAGATGGGTTTGGGGTCCCCAATCTCTACTTCTCCTCATGTACAATGATGTAATTTTTACTTCTTGATGCCTGATATCTGCTCCCTTCGACACCTCATGGTCACACAGGCTAGTGTGCTTCTTCCATGTGTATTTTGCTGCTTCAGAGCTAGATGGCCACTTGTTTAGCTTCAAGCCTTTAAGACCCCAGATGCTATGTCTTTGGATAGCTGGGCACCATCAGCTTTCTTCACCACATTTCCTATCCATCCATTTTGTCTTCAGCAATTCTGTTGGGAAGGTGAGCATTATGAAATGCCAATTTAATAGAAAAAAGTGTTTTTGCATAGAGGAAGTACTTGAGTGGAGGCCCAATGTCCATCTACTGCCGTAATACTAATGTTATAAGTGTATGCACATAGATCTATTTCCCCATTATCATATATAAAAAATGTTGCTTATGTATCTGCCTGTATTTAGACCTCTATAAATGACCTTTGCCTCCAATTTCTTTTCTTGATTTCCTTTTCTTTTCCTATTGTCCCACCATCATGTTCTGCCTGCATTTCTCTTTCAGTAATTTCTCTTGGTTACCTTATCCTTGATCAATCCCTACCAGGCTTCTCACACTCTCCTTGCCACTGATTTAGGATCACGTGTTGTTCCCTTGTCCCTGGGTTGGTCAACACCATCTCCTTTCACCCATCTCCACTTTTCACATGTTCCCCTGGAACCATCGGCCACATTGTTTTCTCCTCCAGACTGTTTACCAAGCATATCCTATGTTGATATACCTGCAGATATAATAATATGTACAAAAAAGCAAGACATAGCAAGATGAAGTGACAAAAGAAAACAAAACGATGACAACAAAAACAATATGCAGAAAATATATATAAATAAAAAATAAAATTGATTAAAAAAAAGAAAAACCTGTTCATAGTTCAAGGTCTGTTTGTGGAGTGTCCTCCAGTTGAATTCGATGGGGTGCACTCCCTAACCCAAAGTCTATCCTTAGCACTTCCTCAGGACCTATGTGTTCTGCTTCCCCGCCCACCCCCCCACACCACCTATTTCTCTGCTGCACACCCTTAGTATTTTACCTCAGTGCGGAGGGGTCCGACTGGGTGTAACCCTGACCTTGTATCTGTAGTGCTGTTGCCATGAGGCCTTAAGTCAACGAGGGATGTCATGCTTCATAGTGGGACCAGCCTTATATGGTCTTCTCTGTGGGTTGGCTGTTCTGAGTGGGGATATCCTTCTCAAGGTTTTGTGGGCCAGGATATGCTCCACTTTCTCTTCCTCCCTCTTCATTTGCTCTCATGTGTCCGCTGGTCAGACATGTCCCTCTCCCCGAGCTGCAGCTTCAGTGTTGTCCTCTAAACTAGATTCTTCTGGAGGGAGGGGCAGCTGTCCACATAGTTGGGATTAGAGCTGGACCCTCAGACAACTCCACTGGCTCCCTGCTCCATGCCATCACCCTGCATTCACATCCTGGAACACCGGGTTTAGTGTGGTCCTTCTTTCCCTGTGGAAACAATATGCTCTGCTTGAGTGGATTAGTGCCCTGTTCCCCAACGACACATTGCAATGTTTCCCTCCCATACCCTTCTTTTTACTTGGCTACAATATATAGCCTTGGATGTGGTCTGGTACCCTGCCGTGCTACCTGGGCCTCACCCCAGGAATTTTTGTATACAGTATACAATTTTTGTATACAGCTTTTCCCTATGTCCCTTTTGCATTTTTTAAAACTTACCTCAGCAGACTTGTGTTATACTTATCCTTTTGTGCTTGGTTTACTTCACTTAGTATAATTTTCTCCAGTTCTTCCCATGCAATGATTTGTTTCATGCATTGATCACTGCTTTTCAGCGATGTTTAGTACTCCATTGTGTGTATGTATTACAGCTTTTTATTCCATATGTCAGTTGATGGAAATTTGGGTTGTTCCTGACTCCTTGCAATGGTGAACTGTGCTGTGATAAACATTTGAGCACAGACATCTGGCTGTGGTTTGTTTCTTGCCTCTTCTGGGTTTATGTCCAGAAGGGGGATTGCTGGGTTATATGGTAGCTCAATTTCCTTGTTTTAGATATTGCCAAATTGGTTTGCGTAGTGGCTGTGCATCCCTATAAATCTACCAGCAGTACATGAGAGTCCCTTTCTACCCACAGTCCCTCCAACAATTGTTGCTTTCTGACATCTCTCAATAGAGCTATCTTTGAGGTTGTTAGGTGGTATCTCATTGTTGTTTTAATTTGCATTTCTCTTATGGCTAATGATCAGAAGCATTTTCTCATATGTTCATTGACCATTCAGATTTCTGCCTCTGTGAAACTTCTGTTCAGGTCCTTTGCCCACCTCCTCAGGGGGTAGTTTTTTTTTTCTTTGTAGAAGCTATCAGGGTATTTTAGATTTTAGTAATAAGGCCTTTGGCTGATGTGTCATTGCTAAAGATGTTTCCCAGTCTGTGGGCTTATTACTCTCTTGGTGAATTCTTTTCATGTACACAGGTGCTTTATCTTCAGTATATCCCACTTGTCAATTTGTGTCTCCTCTGTGTTTGTGTTCCTTCCTATTTCTGATAGCCTATGTATTCCCTGTCCCAAAGTTCTCAGGTTGGTCCCAATTCCCTCACTGATGGTCCTAATAGTTTGGGGTTTTACCTTGGGATCTGTGATTTACCTTGAGTTTATTCTTGTGCATGGAGTGAGAGAAGGGTCTTACATTATTTTTCTGCAGGTAGATATCATTTTTTTCCAACATCACTTGTTGAAGAAGGCATCTGCTTCCCATTTGATATTTTGGGGGCCCTTATCAAAGATCAGTTGTCCATATACTGATGATTTTATTTCTCGGTTTTCAGTTATCTTCCATTGGTCTGAGTATCTATCATTTTACCAATACCATGTGGTTTTGATCTCTTTGGCTGTGTATGTGCTAAAGTCAGGTAAAGCAAGCCCTCCCAGAGTGTCCTTCTTCTTAAGGAGTTCTCTCCTAATTCTGGGGTTCTTCCCTCTCCATATGAAGTTGGTGATAATTTTTACCATTTCTTCGAAGAGAGATGAGGGTGATTGTATCGGAATTGTATTAAACTTATATTGTGCCTTGGGTAGAACTGATATCTTTACTATATGGAGTCTTCTGATTCCTGAGCATGGGATATTCTTTCATGTTTTGAGGTCACTCTTGAGTTCTCCTAATAGTTTTCTGTTGTTTTCCTTATACAGATCTTTTGTTCGTTCAGTCAGGTATATCCCTAAGTATGGCAATTTGTGCTTGGCTATTGTGAGGAGTATCTTTTTCATTTCCTCTTCTGTGGTCTTATCCCATGTGCATAGCAGTCTGATAGACTTGTGTTTGTTGATCTTGTATGCTGCCACTCTGCCATACTTCTCTATTGCTTCAGCACTCCCCTTGTGGAACTTTTGGGTTTTTTCACATGTAAAATCATATCATCTGCAAACAATGATTGTTTCACTTCTTCCTTCCCCAGCTGAATACTTTTGATGCCTTTTCTTTGCCTTATGCTGTTAGCTAAAACTTCCAGTACAATATTAGATAAGTGTGTGGACAAAGGCATCGTTGTCTGGTCCCCTTTTTCAGTGGGATTATTTTTTGTCTTTTCTCCATTGACTACCATGTTGTCTTTTGGGTTTCTATAAGTAGCTTGTATGGTTTTGAGGAATTTACCTTCCATTTCTATCATCTTGAGTGTCCTAAACAGGAATTGGTGTTGGATGTTGTGAAATGCTTTTTCTGCATCTATCGATATTACCATGTGGTTTTACAGTTTTTCCTGTCAATGTAGCAAATGACACTAATGGTCTTTCGTATATTGAACCATCTCTTCATCCTAGGGATGAACCCCCCTTGGTCATGGTGAATTATTTGTTTTATGTACTTTTGTATTCTATTGGCCAGTATTTTCTTAAGGGTTTTTGCATTAATGTTCATTAGGGATATAGGTCTGTAGCTGTTGATTCTTGTGGGATCCTTGCCCGGTTTTGGTACCAGTGTTATACTAGCTTCACAGAAGCATTTTGGGAGTTCACCATCTTTTTTTATGTTCTGGAAGAATTTGTATAGGATTGGTGCCAGTTCTTCCCTGAATGCTTGATAGAATTCTCCTGAGAAGCCATCTGGTCCACTCTGATAGGAATGCCTGCCAGTCAAGGGGTTCTCATGGCACCATTAAACAGTTATCCTCCCTTGCCCCTCTCTTTAAAATCAGACCCCAACTGACAGGGGGATCAGTCTGCCCAGCTTATATTTGAACTATATATTATATTTTGAATGTCATAGTGTAAGATTTGGTATTTATGAAAGATCATAAAGTGAAGAATTACTATAAATCTGTCCAAGTAGCTGAAATCTGAAAAACTGAAGGAACTCACTATGTTCAAACTAGAAAAAGGAAAGATGGTGGGTATAGGGGTTGATATAGGGAGGGGAAACATTTTCTTCAGGGATATCAAGGGCTATTACTCTTACTTCAAAGGGATGAAACACGTAACTCCAAAGTCCATAAGTGAGGAAGCTTTGACAAAATATTTATTTATAGTCTGGAGGCAAAGTCCACCTCAGGAAAAACACCTGCTTGGCTCTTACGGCCTCCAACTCATTTGATGAGTCCCCCCTACCTGCTGGGAGAGAATCTGCCTTACATTAAGCATCACTATCTGCATGTGATCTCTTCGTGTGGCTTGGCCTCTCTCCCAGGAGGGTGGCCTGAAATAGTTCAAATTTTTATACTGTATCTCAGGGCTCAGAATGCAAACTTTTCAGTGAACAAAGCAGAAGCTTTATTACTTTTTAAAATCTCCCCCTGGAAGTCATGTAGCATCACACCTGCCATGCTTTATTAGTTACTAGCAAATCACAGTCTGCACAGATTCAATAGGCAGGGACATGTTGTAATAGAGCATGTGGACAGTGATGGGGGAATAGCATAAAATTCATCTTGTAAGAACTGAGCCCCGGTGGCGTATTGGTTGTGCGCGGGACTGCGGCCCACTGGGACGGAGGTTCAATTCCAACAGTGGGGCTGGGCCTCCTACTCCCACCACTGGAGAGCAGTGATGCCCCCCCCCCCAAAAAAAATTCATCTTGTAAAATAGAAATTTCTACAATCATTTACGGTTTTTGAACAACAGAATTATGTCATTTCCTATATGAAATTTAAAAAGCCATTTATGAATTTTGTCTTGGCAATAAAAGTTCTACAGAAATATTCAGATTTTAAAATTAAGCAAAGATGATAAGCTTGGAAATGCTATTGATAGTCACCATTAAGTGGAAATATAATATAAAGTAATGCTATCTTTCAATTGCTTAAATAATTTCATTTGCTAAGGAAACAATAGGGAATCTAGTCTTCTTGATACAGAATGGAACCACTTTATAGTGTATATGTCTCGTTTGTGTCATTTTTTATTGACTAACTGGTTGATATATGATGCTAATTTCTAAGAGGCGCATGCTTAAAACTTACAAGCATCTTTTTGCTTTCTAATTGTGATTCAATTTTCTTCATCTAAATTTCAACCCTCTGAGATTCAATTACTTATTTATACAATGTAGGTGTGGCTTGTGTAAGCTGAGAAATATGGGTTGTTTGTGATAAGCACAAGATTCTTTTCTGAGATAATTTATTTAACATGATCCTTTTCTATTTGCTACTTTTAGGAG
This sequence comes from Nesogale talazaci, assembly GCA_004026705.1. NCBI lineage: Eukaryota > Metazoa > Chordata > Mammalia > Afrosoricida > Tenrecidae > Nesogale > Nesogale talazaci. The sequence continues at coordinate 28,429 of PVJH01016561.1, forward strand.
AGCGGGCAGTGGAACTGTACCCAGAGCATAAAACTCCTTGAAGGTTAAGTCAACATAGGACTTTCTTCAAATAAATGTCATTGACCCAGAGGGTTCTTGTGTAAAACTGGAATTGTGGAAATGAGTGCTTGTTGTGATGGTGGTTGCTTTTAAAGGGTTGTTTTAGATTTTCTTAAATATTACAAAGGAGTTCTTCACATCAGGTGAGTTTATATGGATAGTTTGCAGTGCTCCTTCTGTTTTCTTTGAGAGTCCCACGTGTTTCAAAGATTATTACTTTATAATGAACATAGCTTACTATTATTCCTTTATATTTTATTTAATTATTAATCATCTATCAATCATCAAATGCTTACTATCTACTTAATTTTCATATTAATTTGCATGCAATCTTAAATAAGCCTCAGTTCTGAATTGGGTGACAAGGGGAAATGATTTTCATGCAGTCTCTTTTGACAAGGCATGCCAATGCATGGCCTGAGGGGCAGTTCATGGAAATGGGCACTGGGAGTGCAGAAAATGGAATTGAAAAGCAGCAACATGGAGTCAATATTGGGACAAACAACCTTATGCTCTTTAGAGAAGTTAACAGGCATCTCTCTTGTCTCTTACTGCCAGCTGATACTGTGTTCCCACTCACACAGCAACTGAAACACTGAAACCCCACTGTCTCTCTTCAGAAAGGTGACCACAGTCATACTCAAAATTACACATAAACAGGCTGGATTTTATAACACACATTAAGTGTTCAGATCTACTCATTTCTAAATGACTAATATCCTTGAATGGAATCAGGAAACTAAAAATAATATTCAAAGTGTCACTGAAAAGATTTTCACTTAAAAGAGCAACTCCTTTGCATATGGGATTTTAACTTTGTTCCTAATTCTTATGTAAATAAGAACTACACACCCATTAATAGAGGATACCAGCATTCTCAATTTTGCCATTTAGAGAGATAGTCTATCCTGTAGGAAATTGGGAGCAAGCTAATGGAATGACTATAATCAAAGCTGACCAAAAGTCCTTTGGACTTTATTAAATGCAGTAATACATCTGAGACACAAGATATTATTAGATCGTCAGGATAGTCTGTGGATTGTCCAGATAGGCAGCATTTGTGTCCTTATCCATAAAATGGGTACCAAAAACACTTTCTAGGGTTGTTAGGAAGACTAGATAAGAAAATATAAATGAATGGCTTAACAGAGTCCCTCAAGAACACTCAATATTAAAAAATAGCAGATCAGTGTAAAAGTTCTAAATTAGAATATAGGAGTATGTTTTCCATATTAGCTCTGCTACTCTCTCTATAAATTTAGGCATCTCTCTTAGTTTTTCTGTAACCAAGATTAGGGCATGACAACATGGTTCTTGTCTTTTCGAATTTTAAAACCATACAATTAGGAATAAATAAAGAGAATCACCAGCTTCCATTTTTATACTATACCAGATAGCACTTAATCTAAGGTCAGTTTAGTATTAAAGAACGCCTTTTAAATTGAATAAAACATTCTTAGGCCAATTCTTGCATTTTTTTAATGAGTCACTATCTTGGAACTAAAGAACAAGAGGATTGTATAAGGGCCAAGTGTGCTCTAAATCCTTAGGCCTGGGCTTAAATCCAAATTCAATTATTTATTGTTTGTGCCCTTGGGCGAGTCAGTTTTCTTGTTACAATGGAGAAAATATAGAGCCCTGGTGGTGCTGCCTGGTAAGCATTGGACTACTGCTGCAAGATTGGTAGTTCAAACCCACCAGTCATTATGAAGGAGAGAAAAGAGGCTGTCTGCGCCCAGAAAGACGTCCAGCTTACATAGGGTCACTATGTGTTGGAACAGATTTGATGACAGTAGGTCATCAAATAGAAAAAAGAGGCAGATTGTAAGAGTATCTAACCTCATTCTCAGTGAGTCAGTCCAGTAAACTAGAGGAACAAATTTCAGAGACACGCATATAGGTATAAGGAAAGGGTTTATATACAAAAGAAATGTGACCCTCAGAAGGCATCCCAATCCAGTCCAGTGCAAAGTCTTAAGTCCAATAATAACCCATATGCCCAAAATCACTCTCTAAAGTCTGCTTCCAACTCAGGAAGTCACAGGTCAGTGGGTGCAGAATTCTGGTGCTGGCAGGGGTCTCCCCATGGTTCCTCGCTTCCAGGGCTCGGGTCCATTGACAGCTTGCCCCTCCGGCTTCAGAGGTCTGTCTTCATCAGGGCTAAGCCATGTGGTCTCTCCTCTGGCTACTCCAGCCTCCCAGCCGCCGCCATTCTGTGCTCCCTGCGGTTAATCATCTCTGAAACTAACTCCCAACAACTGGGGAAGATAACGTCTCATCTTCACAAGGGAAATATCGTGAGATTTCCCTGGAGTCTCAGGTGAAAGCCATGCCCACACAGAGGCTTCATCAGCTACTCAATGGCTTTCTCCTGATTAACAGGCCAGACTCCACCCCTATATTTCAATTATAAAATTAACATAACCACATGACTGCCACACTCAGTGTCATCATGTTAATTCAAATTAAATTCTACTCTTCCAGTTTGATAGGACAGAATGTCCCATAAATCTTAACAAGATCAGAAAATCTCCTCTTTCTCTTGGGGAGCACCTGGAGGGTTCTGACTGTTGACCTTTTAGTTGTTAGCCCAACATGGAACCCAGTATGCCACCAGGATGCCTTATATCACTCTACAGAGCTGTGACACCAGGAAATTTCTAAGTCACACTTAAGAATAAAACTTCAGCAGATGCAAACCATTCTACTTAGTTGCCTTAACCTCTTCCCCTTTTGTCTATCCTTCTTTGGGTAATCTATGATTTACTTATGTGCTAATGTAAATCTTTAAAATAATATACTTTAAAACTGCACTATTATGTATCCTATTTCTGTGTGTCATTGGGTTGATTTCAACTCGGTGTTCTGGTAAGTCAGACTAGACTTTCTCAGAGAGTCTCCTAGGCTGTAATCCTTAGATTGGCAGATCTTTTCTCCCCCATGGCCACTGAAGGATTCAAACTGCTGCCCATGAAGTTGGCAGCTGAGCCCTTTATAATTGTGCCATGAAAATACCTCATAATTTCTGAAAAATGTAGATGTCTATAGGAAGTGAGAAAACCTCAGCTTGATTGATTATTAAATTAGGATGAATTAATCATGTGTCTGAATTATTTTTTACATTGCCTCTTCAGAGCAGCCTGCAAAATGTGTGGTATTCTGGCCTCTTGATTCATCACCTTTCTTGTTAGAAATATTTAAAACTAGCTGCACTTCAGTTCCACTCTTGTAACATCTGGAATCGATGCTGATACCAAACCACTTGAATTTTCAACCCTTTATTGCTAGTTGGAAAGCTTTCCCCTCACAATTGAAGGGGGTTTCGACATTTGAAAAGGTGTGGTAGAAATTGTTAAATGCTTATAATACATCAAGATAACATACTGAGTACTTTGCAAATACTCCCTCGAGTAATACTCACAGCCTGTCACGGGAACGTCATTTCTATTTTGCAGGTGAAGAAAATCATCACACGCAAGAACTAGGAACTTAAACCAAAATAGCACATCATTTATTCTTCATTGCACAACTAAAGAGAGAGGAGAGAATGGAGGGAAAGGAGAAATAAGGAACTTTCATCGATTTCTGCTACTGTGAGTTCTCTACTGGCTTTGTATTCTACTGGGTAGAAGAATACAAAGGATCTAGTGTTCCTTTTATTATCTTTTAGAATAATCAGTAGAGGATGAGGTTTCATTCCAAAGTAATGTATAGAAGATGTTGCTGTGAGCAAGCTGGTGGACTTTTTATTTCATGAATTGGCACCTACAGCACATTTTTACAATAATATCTGGAAATTCAGGAAGGTCATTGCCACGTGTGATATTATAGGAATTCAGTTTCAAATAATCTCCTTCCTGATAGCCTTGTTTGAGAGGCATGGGATTTGTTTTCTGCAAATGTAAAACAAAGCCAAGAAACAAGTACTTTTTTTTTTTTGAAAACACTTAGCCAGGTCAAATGTCAAATAGTTCAAACCAAGAGGATGATAGTGAAGAACTGTGTGCAATGTCAAAGGTCTCACTTGCAAAGCCAGTCTTGAAGTTCAAACTCTCCTTGTGACAAAGGTAAGAATGACTGGAATCGATTGGCAGCAGCAGTGTCCACCTAGTCTTTTTCCTCACGACATTTTTGTAGCTGTGAACTTTTATCACTTTAGGCACCAGATGTTATTCTCTTTGTTCAACAGGAGGGCAGATGGAACTGTTTTCTCAGATTTTAAACCAGCAGGCTCCAGAAACCGCCGGGGAGATGCAAAGGGGATACAGAAGCGGAGCCCTACGAAAACTGAGGGAGCTGATCTCACAACACATCTTCCATGGTTTAGGTGGTATGCTCTCACAAATGAGCAGCTATTTTGACAAAATCTACAGAACTTCTGGCAGATGGCCACACGCACACCAAGGTCAAAATCCAAACTCATCCCTGAAGTTTGCATTTATAGACACATCTGTTGTCAGTGGTAGTCTCTCCTTATATCATGCGAATTTGAAAAACTTTGCAGCCTAGAAAAATATTTGAGATTAACCCATTTTCTAGTGCTGCTGTCTCGCACCAATTTCTTTCTCATGGTGTGGCAAAGCAAGAGATTTCTCTGAAGAAATTGGTCCCTGACTTGGCCAATGTCACTAGTTTGAACTTGGTACCTTGTCATCTTGGCCATAACTTGGCCTTGGATGTGTTCTATTATTCCCATGGGGAAGCGGGTGTGCACTGATGCAGAATTATAATGGAAGATTAGCAGAGTCTCCCTTTGGAAGAAAATGAATCAGGTGAGGACACGCTTGTACAAGAAACTACTCATTTCTAGTTTTCAAGAAACAGAGAAGAATCATTCCTTATAAATCTGTCAGGTTCTGCATTCTCCATGGAAAGATGGGTTCTTTCACTAAAAGTATCTGCCCATTCTCTCAGTAGCTGGCTAAAATTCCTATCCTCAGAGGAAAACTTGCTCAGGGGAGGGAAGTCAAGGTTGGCGGATGTCCTCTGGCTGATCAGCTCCTAAAATCAACCTGGTAGAGAGTAATGGCTGGAAGTCAGACTGGCTGTCCATGTTTCCAGACTGTTGACTTTCCAGCCAAGCTGCCTTGAGGAAGTTAGTATGACTTTCTGTGCCTGCTCTTTTTCATCTTCCAAGTGATCTTCACTAGGGACATCTATCTCATAAGGTTACTAGAAAGGAAGAATATGTTGATTCCTGTCAGATGAGTAGAATGATGTATATGTAGAAAAGCTAGCTACTACTTTCATTTACACATCTGAGGAATTCCCTAACTATTTAGAATACTATCTAACTTCCTAGAATCAATCTGAACCTGAGGGAATGAGCCTAAAAAGAGGGCAAAAAAAAAAAGAGGAATTTGGACTGTCAGGACTCTCTCCAGCCTTAAGATCTAATTATAGAATGGTATCTCTAGGGAGTCCTAGGTTGTGACTTCTAAAACTTGAGACAGCAGTGGCAGGGCTATACTGCATGTGTTTGATAATTTTATGGTTGGTGGTGCAGGTGACTTGTCTCTGACCCAGAGCAAGTCTATATCAAGTCAAATGGAACACCGCCAAGGCTGCTGCTATTCCCACAACTTTCCTACAGGAGCCCATTGTGGAAATTCATCTTGTTGAGGGTCTTTCTCCTTTTCACTGACCTTTTACTTTAACAAACACAGTGTCCTTCCCCAGGGATGTAAGCCATCCTGATAACAGGTCCAAAGTACCCGAGATGAACTTTAGAGATTGGCAACTTTAAAGGTTATATTGATAAACAGTGTGAGACAACAGCTAACTATATATACCTCTTTTAAGGGCTGACCTTGGTTGGACAGGACTAAGTCACTAGGAGTTTCTTTGAAGCAGAAACTGTTGTCTTAGTGCTCACAGTGCGTTCTCAGCAAAGTCTTGTTAAGTGGATTAGTGGATGATGACTAAACAAACAGCCTTAGGTCCAGTAAGAATTTATTTGTTCTATAAACTTGGCTTGGCTAGATCCAAAGATGAACTTTACTGAGAGGCCCAGGGATAGAACCATTCCCATGAACTCTTCTTTTACTCCCTTTGCTCCCTGTCATATATATATATATATATATATATATATATATATATATACACACACATATCTATAATCTTCCCAAGAATTATATATATATATAATGTTTGGGATGGAGCAATTCACAACTGTGTTTTGAAAGTTCCATTATGGATTCTCCACAATTTGCTTGTTTTCTTGGAGTGAGCAGAAGCAATTTCTTTTCTGTGTGAGTAGAGGTTAATTCAAATTTTATTTGATTTTACTTTCTTAAATGAGACAATAGCTATTTGGTTCTGTTCTTTTATTTATGTACACAGGGGAATTTCAAATAACTCATGAAGAAGCTCTATGTTTTTATTCTAGTTATCCACAAACTATATGAACTCTTCTTTATGTACACACACACACACACACACACCCAAACACAGGATCCCATCTTTATTGGTGGTAATAGATGATTCTGAAATAAAAAGCCTATCTATATTAAGCTTATTGAGGCACATATACAGCATTGAATTATCTTTCCCACTGCAGTGCATGTAAATCAGTATTTACCAAAAATAAGCTGTCAAAATACACTGCCCTAATACCAATCAATCCATTAACATAACAGAAATTTAAGAAGCAAGATAACATGACCATCTTTTGAAGATAAAAAACACCACCACCACCAGAACCCAAACCAACCAACCCCAAACCACCCCAAATCACAGTTAAGTGTCCATCTTAAATTACATGTAAAAGAAAATTAGAGTTGTATACATTATAATTTCTGGCTTTTAAAAATAACTGCCATTTTTTTCATCATATCAAAGGATTTAACAGAGGGCCAGTGAGTAAATATGTTCAGCTTTGAGGTCCAAAGGGCTAAATCACGTGTACTATGTAGGTACTTACAATAAAAGAGACCAAAAGAGAGAAAGAAATAAGTGCATTCTCACAAATTTTTAGTGATGTAATTCAAAATATTAAAATCATGATTGAATATTTTTTTTGTAATGCAAATCTACTAATGAGAAAGAGTCCCGAGGTGGCACAAACGATAGAACCCTCAACTAGCTGAAAGGTTCACAGTTTGAATACACTTAAAAGTACCCAGAAGCCAGGTTAGTCTGCTTCCAAAAGTTACCATGTTGAAAACGAAACAGAGCAGTTCTGTTCTGCCCACAGGAGCTGCCACATGTCAGAACTCAGACAAGATTAATTCAGACTACTGTAATGGTGCAGCAGTTTATTTCATTGAGATTCCATCTTAGTATGGTGCAGTATTTACACTTGTTGGGCAGTTAAACTGCAAGGCCCAGAGTTTGAAACCAATAGCCGCGTCTGGGAGAAAGATTTTCTAGCCCTGGGAAGAGCTAGCGTCTCAGAAACCGCAGGGGCAGCTCTAAACTGTCCTATAGGGTCGCTATGACTCAGCAACTCAAAGACACTGAGTTTGCAGCAACTTGTGAGCTGCAAATATTCACCTGTCAAAACCACTCATCACTACTGTGGTGTTAAAAACAGTCTATGAAGGGAGAACCAACTTCAGGGATCTCCACGTACCCTCCTCTCTGGGACACGGACAACAGGGAAGCGAGTGTTGGGACACATTGTACAGTGTACCGTATGTAAAACAACAATTTGCAAATTAGTAAGGGTTCAAGGGGAAGTGGGGGAGGAGGGTAAAATAGGGAGCTGATACTGGGGGCCTGAAAGGAGGGAGGATGCTATGAGAGTGGTGATGGCAATAAGTATGCAAATGTGACCTGCATACAATTGATGTTTGTATAGGTTGTGATGGGAGTTGTATGAGCCCCCAATAAAATGATTCATTAAAAAAAAACAGTCTATGGACTCTATATGGTAGATGAGCTGTAGTTTGAACTATTGTAAGAAGTTGAACTGTTGAAAGAAGTACAGAAAAGTCATTTCCAAACAAGAGTGAGGAACGGGCGATCATTTCTGCTTCTTGATCATTGCTGCTTATAGTTTGCTGTAGGCCAGGGTACTGGTGCAGTCCACTAATTTTCCTTTTGGAGTCCAAGAGGAAGTGACTCTTGATGCCAAAAAGCATAAATTATAACTATGCAAGCAAAGAGAGCTGAGTACAGGAAGTAGTCATGAAAGAGAACCGAAGTCAAACACACAATTCAGCTAAGGATGAGTTGCAAAGCTAGGAAAACACCCTTGCCTGGTGACAGGCAAAGAGATAGTCTGCACTTTGCAGAAAATATGGGACTGTGGCAAAACCACTCGGAACCAAGTAATAGGGAGATCTTAAAATAACGTTGGAATCGCTGTTGTAGCAGAGATTGAGAGCAGTGTCGGTGGTGACACTCCTGGACAAGTGAAGGGGCCAGGACAAAGCAGTGTGAGGTCAAGACAAGCAATATGGGGCAAGGTGAAAATGGGGCAAGGTAGGGGGGATTTATGGTTGACACTCATGATAAGTGAAAGGATCCTTGGTGGTGGTGCAGGCAGCTTGGGCCTTGGGCTACTAACCACAAGGCCACCACTTAAAATCACCAACCGCTGCGGGGAGGAGGGCGATGGGGGAGTTGGGGAGGGAGGGGATGAGGCTGCCTGCTTCTAAATAGAATTATAGTCTTGAGCAGTTCTGCGTTCTCCTATAGGTTTGCTAGGGCTCCTTTGAGTCAAAATCAACATGGCAACAGTGGATTTGTGTTTCCTTTGTTAAACAAATATAAATACAAATATAAATAAAAACTCATCCATAACTTTATACATTTTGTTTTCTAATGAAGATTCTGTTTCTGGAGCTTGGGCAGCTTCAGTTTTTAATCTGCAAATTCCTCTTTCGCTTTATAGCATGCTAAGAAACATCCTAATTATTCATGTGTACATGGCTAGTTATATCTTATTATCCATTGAAGTCAACATTCTCTCTTCAAAATGAATAAATGCAATGAGCAACTGGAATCTATCATGCTGATGTACACCCCAAAGGGTAGGATAACCTGGCTTATTTAGATCTCTTACATAAGAACTATGACTTTATCCAGATGTAGGTTCTATTGTACACCTAAAAATTAAGCACATTAAAAATTCAGCATATTAATCACTTTGGAGGGGAGATAAAATTTGATCTTTCAATTTTTTAATAGTTTATAGGAATATTTTGAGCCATTTCCTATCTGCTGTGGCTGCAGGTAAAAACACGGTCTTCAAGAAAATAACTTGAATAAATTTAGGTTTTGTATTCAGACTGCTGGGTTTTAATCTCAGTACTATCTTGCATGGTTGTGATAGTAATACCGTGTTTCTCAGTATTAATTCCATCAGCCTTAAAAGGAGAATAGTAACGGTTCCTCCCTCATCTTGCATGGTTGTGATAGTAATACCATGTTTCTCAGTATTAATTCCATCAGCCATAAAAGGAGAATAGTAACGGTTTCTCCCTCCCTGGAAGGAGTCATGGCAGTGTAATGGTTAAGAATGGTACAGAAGGTTGGAGATTCAATCTCACCCACAGATGTCATGGGAAAACAAAACAGAACAAAAAAATAAGCTTTGTGATCTGCTTCTATGAAATACCTCTTTTCAGGAGTTCTGTCTGTCATAGGCTCACTATAAGTCAGGTCACTCACTGAGCATACACAGCCACCACCACCACCTTCATGTCCGTGAGCATTGGGTTAAATCGTGTACCATATTGCATAGTGCATATTGTATTTTCAATAAATGTCAGCAATTTTATATGGTCAATATTACAAGTAAATATACATAAATGGATCCTAATGCCAAAATTACTCTGACATCATATGTACACAGACTTTACAAAACAAATTCATTCATTACTAGTTATGCATATAGTGTCAACATTGCGATAAGCATAATGGTTTATGGATACTATGGAGGGAAGAAGGATTGAGATACAAGATAAATGGGATAATCAAGAAGTCTACATGAACATGATGGTCTTTTTCCTCTACAGGGTCGAGAGGCGGGTGAGTTTGCCAGATTTAGCAAATTAAAACACAGGATGTCCAGTTATGTTCAAGTAAGCATCCTGTATTTTTTCTGGCAATGGTACCCCGGGATGAAAAATGGCAAGCAAGTTTGGGTTTCCTTGTGGGGCTGGCACAAAAGGAGTAAAGGGCAAGTGGATTGAATTAGAAATTCTGAGGGGGCAGGGATATCACAGCATGTGAAAGAGAAAGCAACCAACGAGGTATAGGCTTCCTGTCTTACAGCAGGCACCTGCACTCACCCTCTTACCCTGAGGACATGGGGCTAAAGACTGCTCCGAACCTGCTTGCAGATGAGTACTGCCCAGAGACTCCATCCTGACTCCTCATATTTATTATTTATGATCATGGGACGACGGACTGAAAATGATCTTAGATATCAGGTAACGCAATCCTCAGGAAAGAGAGCTAGAATTGAAGATAGCACTTTTTTAAACAAAATATTGATTGGGTGTTTGAAAGGTCAGTGAGTTGTAAGGAAAAAAAAGATTCTGTATGATTTTCCCCCTAGACTTTTCACTCTGTAATTTTGCACCCATGGTTCAAGGTAGCACGATTTCCCCGCGTGAATGAGGTCAATACTTGACCCTGGTAGTTGCTATCATACAACGTGATTCTCCTTCCACGCCTTTGCTTGTACATGGTGAATGGGGAGAGTCGACTTCTTCTTAGTTCTGAGATTCGTAGCGGTAGTGCAGCTTATTGTAGCAAGATGGAATTCACTTACTTAAATCTGAAAGCAGAGTGTTCTTTTTGATCCACATTTAAAATTTCAATTTCTGGGAAAGTGTCTAAGTGTAGTCAGCAAACAAAAACAAATGAAAAAAATTACAAAACACCTTACTCCCTCTCAATCAATTCTGACTCAGCGATCAGAGCAGGATAAAACTGTCCTTTTGGATGTCGGAAGCTGTAAATCTTTATGGAGGCAGGACGCCTCATCTTTCTCTCAGAGAGCAGCTGTTGGGTTCAAATGGTTGACCTTGCAGTCAGCAGCCCAATGCATAGTTCACTGTGCCATCATAGAACAAATAATAGCAATAGCTCACTGCCATCAGGTCCATGCTGACCTATAGTGACCCCTGGGAGGTTTCTGAGACTGTAACTCTTAATGGGAGTAGAATGCCTTCTTTGTCTCCCATGGAGTTGCTTGGTCCTTTCAAACTGCTGACAAAGCAGATCTCAGGCCAGCACATACCCACCGCACCACCACGTTCTAAAGAGTTTGAGTATTTGCAAATGTTATGAAAGGATCTTGAAGTCAAACCCGTGGTTGCTAAATCACTTTAAATTTTTGCTTATTTCGAGATCTACAGAACAACTAAAATTTTTTTTTGAATTAGAGTCTCACAGATGTGGAAGTAAATCACTGTCACAAAGGTACAGAACATAGAACGAACGTCTCATTGTTGAGTTCATTCTTATATCACCATTTTCTATTTATATGTCTTTCCATAAGTTTGTACCTGTTTTCCTTTCTATGACATATGAAATTATCATATGGCAATGGTAACTATATCTAGCTAATACCCTCGCTTTCATCAAATTATTGAGATAAGTTTTGACATGAAAGCAATTTTATAGGTACCTGGAACATAAGAATGCACATAATTTGAGCTATGTAGCCCCTTCAGTGGTACAAAATACAGGTCCCTTCCAGTCAGTGAGACAGTTCTTCCAAATTTCGTTGGAAATGCTTCCAGTGGAAATTCATCAGCTGTGAGACATTACAAAATTGATCTTGGAGCTGTGATTTCTGACTAATGCTTTTAGTGCAGCTTAGATGTCATAGTTTAATACCATTGGTTCATAATCACGTGCTATCTCTTGAAATGGTTGCATGTCACCTAGTTATTTGGGGCAGAATGACTGTATTCTAATGTTTCCTGTATAATTCAATATTTGATCCCTAGGATCTTTCAACATGAGGCGTGGATTTTTTTCTTTAGTTATTTAGCACCAAAGAAGAATTCATGTTTTTGAACTACAGTGCTGGCAAGGGATATTGAAAGTAGCATGGGCTATCAGCAGAACAAACAGATCTGTCTTGGAAGATGTGGCAGTCATGTGCTTATGTTAATTTTATGATTGAAATGTAGGGGTGGAGTCTAGCCTGTTAATCTGGAGATAGCCATTGAGTAGCCAATGAGGCCTCCGTGTGGGCTTGGCTTTCTCCTGATACGTCTGGGAAATCTCGCGATATTTCCCTGATGGAGATGAGAAGCAATCTCCCCAATTGTTGGAAGTTAGTCTCAGAGAGGATGAATCATGGAAAAGACAAGATGGAAGTGTCTGAGGAGCCGGAGAACCCACACGGCTTTGCCCTGATGGAGCCAGACCTCTGAAGCTGAGAGGCCACGTGGAGACCCCTGCTAGCGATGAGTTGCTTCTGCCACCACTGGATGCTGCTGCTGAAACCTTTTGTACCCAATGACCTGTGACTTCGTGAGTTGGAAGGAGTCATTATAGACTGGTGCCAGGCATATGGTCTAATATTGGACTTGTGACTTTGATCTGGACTGGGTTGGGATACTTTCTCAGTGTTCCATTCCTTTTGTATATCAACCCTTTTCTTATATCCATGTGTGTGTCTATGAAGTTTGTTCCTCTAGTCTGCCCAGACTAACACAGAAGAAATACAGCCAGAATGGTCCCCAGAAGGCAAGGATGTTGAAACTTTGTCTCACATACTTTGGACTTGCCCTAAGGAGCGACCAGTCCCTGGAAAGGAACATCATGCTTGGTAAAGTAAGGGGCAGCGAAAAAAGAGGAAGGCCATCACCAGGATGGAGTTATCCAGTGGCTGCAGCAATGGGCTCCAACAGAAGAATTGTGCAGATGGTGCAGGAGGGAGCAGGTTTCTAGAAGTCAAAACATACTCAATGGCACCTAGCAACAATATTGCCCAGTGGCAGAATTATATTTATACCCATATGTCAGAAAAAAATGATTTAAACTATGTATTTTAACATGTAGACTCCTGTTAAAATACTCCAAAAAGTCTTAGATTATTAAATTATATCTACAGATCTAGTCCTTAGCAGCCCTGAGAACAAATGTTGTTATTTTGGGTAGGTATCATGGCGTCAGTTCCCACTCGTCGTGACTCTGGGTACAGCAGAAAGAAGGACTCCCTATCCTGCATCATCTCCTGCTCGCTGCTCAGTTTGAGCCGTCGTTGGCATCACATTGTCAGCACATCTTGCTGAGAGTCTTTCTCTCTTCTGCTGATTGAGTCCTAGGAGAGCTGAATGAACATTTTTCATCCGCCTTTCTCAGAAGCTAGAGAGAGAGGAGTTGGCACCTTCCTTGACTAACTATCAGCTAGGGTTATGTGTACCCTAACAAGGGAATGATGCTTTGCCTTGTTGATCCAAAGAACATAAGGCTTAGAGTAAGGAAAGATAAGTGACTTGTGAAATTATGCTTGGAGATTATAACAGATGTGGCTTGATTAAATTGTAACACTTGATCTTCATTTGTTCCAGTTTTTAATATGTTTGACTTTTTTTTGAACTACAGTTTTTCTTTTCTTTCTTTTTTGTTGTCTGATTGCTGCTGGGTAATGTTTTGAGTGTGTTTTTTGTATATGATCTTCATGATATGTAGGTCTATAAAGATGGTATTTGTATTAACAATAACCTAGCTGCATGACAGGGCATAGGGGGGAAATAAAAAACTAACAATAAGGATTACAAAAAAGAAGAAACGAGTCTAACATTGATTATTGTGATAATTGTACAACTTTTCTCAATATAATTGAAATACTGAATTATATGATATGTTAATTATATGCCAATAAAACTATTAAGAAAGAGAAACATAATAATCATGTGTTTGTACCTACACACATTATATCATTGTAGTAAGTCAGTTTTCCCTTTATCTGCCACAACTTGGCTAATCTAATGGCCCTTTATGAGACTTTCCTATAATTCCCTGAAGTGTTTCTTGCGTGCTGTTCTTCAATCGTTTGTGAAACTGTCGTTGGATGTCTTGAGCTCCCTCTTCACCCTCACTCTGCTCTGTAGCTCATCTTTGGTCTCTCTGGGTGCGCAGCTCGTTTCCCTATGGTAGTTCATCTTCCTGTCCTTCCCTAGTAAATGTTATGATCACCAAGATCCTATATTTGGTCTTACTTTCTTCTTATAATTTTGTCTTTACTCATGTCTTATAGTGTCATACATTTAACTATTGTAGTAGCCCATATTATGTTCCCCAAAGGTATAAGGCCCCAATGTATGGAACCTATCTTTGCAGTTTACACAGGGTTTTTTTTTTTGGGGTAAATATGACTAATTTATTTTTTTTGAAATGGAGGAATATCCTGGATTTTCCCAATGAAATTAAATATCATCACATGTATCCATGAAAAAAGGAATCCGGAATCCTCAACATAGGAGAGAAGATGGCGATATCGCAGAGACAGAGATTGGGGTGAAGCAGCAATAAATAAAAGTATATGTTGCTATCAGGATCTAGAGGAGGCAAGAAATTGATTCTTCGGGGTCTCCAGACAGTGCAAAGGCTGCTAATTCCTTGATTTCAGACCAGTGATACTGACTTCAGTGTTCAGGATTCTGCAGAGTCGAAAGAATAATGAGAATGATGTTTACTGTTCTATGAAGCAGGTCTGTGGTGATTTTCTATATCAGTCATAGGAAATTAAGGATCCAATACTTTGATTAAAAACTTTTTTTGAGTACCAGATCCATATAACCAAACACTTGTTAGACATCTTCACTCAGATTTCCCGAACAATATTTTTCAGTTAATGTTTTTGAGTCCTTACAATGAATGTTTCAAAGTCATTTAGAAATATTATTTTACTGAGTACTCATTTTTGAAACTTTTTTGTGAGGTAGATGAAGGTTTACAGAATAGATCATTGATCTCACATTAAGAAAAATTCATGCATTTTGTTTGAACCCATCCACGGAACTCCCTCATTCTATCATTGCCTGTTTCACTTCCTTCATGAATTTTCTGTTTCCATTCCTCCTCTCCTAATCTCCTAAATTTTGGCCTTGGGTACATCCTGCCCTTTTGATCCTCACTGTTTGTGTATTCTCACACAGGGCTGAGTTCAATCCTAGATCCAAAGGATGCCTGGGGATCATAGTCTTTCAAGTCTTACCAGTCTCTCTCCCAGCAGTAAACCTGGTCTCCTTTAGGATTTTGAATTCCAGTCCACCTTTCTCTCCAACTCTACCCAGGATCTTCTCTGTGGTTCTTTCAGAGCAATGGCAGAGGTAGCAAAGTGCCGTCTAGCTTTTCTAGTCTCGGGGTTATGGGGACTGATGTTAGTGTGCTGTGATAGGCTGGTGGATGAATTGTTTTCATGTCTTTCAATTGTCTTCACTCTTCTCTCTGTTGTATGAGGGATATAGTTGCACCTTCAGATAGTTTCTCCTGAACCTTTTAGATCCCACGTGTTACTCAACCAAGTAGAATATAGCACGTTGTCTTTGTGAGCTGTGCCCTGCAAATTGATTTATGCTGAGAATATGATGCTGATCCTCCAGACTTAATAGCTCCTTCCCTCTAGGTCTCTAGAGGGACCTAGGTTTTATCTAGGAAGTTTCCACAACTTTGCTCCTTGTGTGACTTCTCCACATTCATGAATATATTTATAGCAAAGGTAAACAGTCTCAGTTAAACATCTATAAATCTTCACTGGTCTTCTCTATCCTTGCTCCCGTACCTATTCAGTCTGTGTGTCCATCTCAGTATGTATCTACACATAACCACTATTTTGTTTATAATAATATTTGGCTCTGTTTCCATTAACTTTGGCAAATCTCTTGTAATATCTTTTCACATTTATTATGCATTGTAATCTCACTTTAGCCCCACGAGGTAAATACCTTATCATACCCACTTCAGAGATGAGAAAATGGAGGCACAGATAATTTAAATAAGTTGTCCAGGTTCATAAAGGTGGTAGTGCTTAAACTGGAGTTTAGGCATAGAGCAATCTGATTTTAAAGCCAAACACTGAAAAAAAATGCAGAAGAAAGTGTAATCAAGATTCTGAATCAGGAGATTTCAGCTCACGAGGATACTACATGTTTAAGAATAGAACAGCCTTGCCTGGGGCTTCTGTGGTGTGACCTTTTGGAAACAGACGGCCAAGTTTTTCTTCTGAAGCATTTCTGTCTGAGTCGGTTCAAACTGCCAATGAGTATTTAGCTATCTGTGTTTAACCCAGGGGCTCCAGAAATGACCAAGCTACACTGCTTCAAGTCACCTGATTTGGGAGTGCCCAGAGCCTCCGTCTGATCACTTTAGCTGACTTGAGAATGAGAGAGGCCCTACTGCTTGCTAGACACTGGATACCCATGATTCTTGCAACCATTTCCAGCAACAACATACTCTTCTTGTTCAAATATCAAGCTTTCTAAGGCTAGAACATTTTCCAAATCTCATGCAATTTTAGATTTAAAGTAGACATCCGGAGTAAAACAAGAGCCAGATATGGATTATTTTTGCCTCCTAACAGCCTTGGGCTTATTGACAAACTCTGTGACCATAGAACTGTGGTTGTCCTGTTGCCATGGTCACTTTTACTGTGTTGTTGAAAAGCTGAAACTGAAAGTAGCTGTGGTTGAGTTTACAGAGTTTGTTTTTACATCTGCAGGCCCTGGATATTTCCCTTTGGAGGCCTTTCTGATTGTAACTACTTACAACCCAAAATCATAATGCCTACAAGATTGCAATAATTTCCAATGCCATAGATAGTGCATATATACTATCTCAGTTAATCCTCATCACCATTCCATAGCAAGAGCAATGAGATGACTGAGGTCCCATGGAACAAATGTACTTAAGTTCATACAACTACTTGGTGATAACCTAAGGGTTAGGAGTCAGCTATGCAGGCCATTAGGATTATTGAACTCTATTGCAAAATGCCTTAATCATAATCGACATTCCTTCTTTAGAATGAGAGCCTTGGGTAGGATTGAGGGGAAGAGGTGGGAGGGAGCCAAACTTTTCATAGTTCGGGAAGTCATCAACTCTAGTTCTTTTTCTGTTGCTCACACAGCCAAATCTTCCCAATATCATGATTCCTGCTGCGTAGATTGCCTCATGCATGGACACATAACCATACTGCATAGTCTGATGATGTAGATTACCAAGTGGTTCTGCGTAAAAGAGCTCTTTCCTGAAGGAGAGGAAGGAAGGACGTCTTCGGTCATCCTTAGAATTCTGTGAGATCTAACTTGTCTGTGTGGAGGTTGCTTTTCTGAAAAGCACAGGAAGGTTAAATCTTGGAGAATTCTCATTTGGTCAGACGTATACTTCTGTAAAATTTGAAAAGGTAAAACACACTTACAAAGCATGTAGAACACAATAATCTCTCAGTCTGACTTATCTCATGTCTTTTTGTATCTGGTAGTCTTTGGAGGAGGTGTGGGTATTTTGAGAATTCAGTTCATAGGAAATTGCATTGGCTATATTATTAATATGTTGATTTGAGTGATATATATACACACATATATATACATATACACACACACATATATATACATACCATTCCTGATTTTAAACCACACACTATCCACCATCCACAGGAAAGCAATCTTAGAAGGAAAGAGAGAGAGACTAGAACTTATTCTGACACACCAAGACAGGATGCTCAAAGCACCTAATGCATAGGGCCAACCCCTGCTCAAGACATTATGTCCTCTCATTGGATCACAACCTCCCAAAGGACAACACTGGAGATGCAGTCCGGGGAGTGAGTCTGCTTTGACCCTCCCGCAGTAGGGTAAATCAAGAAGGAAGCATAGCATATCAGCAATCAGAGCAAACCACCAGATCTGGCAGCAGGATAGTCATAAAGTTCAGCAGATGGACCCACATATGTGCAGAGGCTTTTGTTGTTGCTGCTGTTGGCAGTGATGTTTTTGCTATTGCCTTGTTATCTACATCCATATCAGCTAGGTGTGATGAGCAGCCCCCTAAAGAAAGCAACAGAAATGATGGTGAAGATGGTGGGTTAGGGCATGGGAGAGGACGAGGCTAGGGGAGTGGGTGATGATACAATGAAGTCAAGGAGAGGAAAAACAGCAAGGGATCTAAAACCGATGGTGTGGTGGGTACAGAGTTCCTTGTGGGGCTTGATCAGTTGTAACCTAGCTGAAAGGAATTGCTGAGAGGCACATGAGGGGTGAGCATGAAAGTGGGACAGAAAATAACCAGAAAGTAAAAACTATACATTTATGTTTAAGTATAGACATGTATATTTGTAGACACAGTAATACTTAATGATAGGGGTATTGGCCCATATACATGTATTTGTATGGTAACCTATTTGGTAGCAGATGGGCTCTTAGACTCCACTTAAGACTTTTTTCAATCCAAGAGCACTTTGTTCTAATAACATGACACTGGGAGAAACCTACCTTCCAGGCACAATTGCTGAAGGCAAAGTGGGTGTATAAACAAATGTGATGAAGAAAGGGGATGGTGTCAGGCTATTAAGAGATATAGCATCTGGGATCCAAAGGCTCAAGTCAAACATATATGTACATTGATAGGAATAAGAGCTTTCAATACACAGAATCCAGGATAGGCAAACCCCTTAGAAACTGTAATGGAGGGCTGAGCCCCGGTGGCATAGTGGTTGTGCTCGGGACTGCGGCCCACTGGGACGGAGGTTCAATTCCAGCAGTGGGGCTGGACCTCCTACTCCCACCACCGGAGAGCAGTGATGCCCCCCCCCCAAAAAAAAAGAAACTGTAATGGAAGTAATGATTCCTTGAGGGTATGATAAGGAAAGGGGAGGAGGGGATAAAGAGAGACTGACAGCAATGATTGTGGTATAACACCCCTCGAGGGAGACAAACATTTCCTTTGAGAACTGTAGGTGAAAGGGTATATTGGAAGATATAAGATAGTAAAAATAAAAATAATATAAACTATATTAAGAGTTCACAAGAATGTTAGGATGGGGGTGACAGGAATAAAGAGAAGCTGATAGTAAAGGGCTCAAGAAGAAAGAAAGTGTTTTGAAATTGATGATGGTAACATCTATACAAATTTGTTTGATATAATTGATCTATGGATTTGTATAATATATGTAACAGCCCAAAATTAAGTGTTCTATTAATGAAATTAATGATAAAGTGATCAAGATAAGAAATAAAAAACCTATCTCTTTGAGTATGGGCAGGTTCTGAATGAGCACAATTGGTTGCTTTGGAATATCCACTATTTTAAATGCTAATCATAACTCTTTATGATCCACATAGAAGAATATCTTTGAATTGTCAATAAAGCAGAAGTACACATCTTTCTGGTATTCTTGTCTTCCACCCAAGATTCATCTGATATAGTGTTTCCTGTCTTACCCGAATCTGACTTGAACTTCTAGCAGTGCCTATGTATGCAGTGCAACAACTTTTTTTCTTTTCAAAATTATCTTCAGCAAAATTTTATTTTGCTATATTCATGATAGTTTGCTAATTTTAGCATCCTCTTGGGTCATCTTTCTTTGAAATGCACATAAATATGGACCTCTTGGAGTCATTTGGCAGGTAGCTGTCTTCCACATTTCTTGGCACTGAGGAGCAAGCATTTAGTCTTGTATCTGTTTGTTCAAATATCGCAATTTGGATTCCATCAATTTCTGGAGACTTGTTTTTTTTCAGTTAAATTTAAACTTGAGTGACTTCAAGTGCAATTTGAACTTATTCCTGCAGTGTATCTGCTTCCTGATTATGCTCCACTTCCTGAAAGATTTGAATGCTACCCAATTCTTTTTGGCTTAGTGACCATATATTCTGTCCATCTTTTTCTGAGGCTTCCTAGGTCATTCAATATTTTGCTTATAGAAAGCCATTCACTATTGCAACTCAAGACTTCCATTTTCCTTAGTTCTTTTTGGGTGAGATATGCCAAACATACTCTTCCCTTTTTATGTTCTAACACTGACTTGCACATTGCGTTAGAGACTTTATTTTTTCAAGCTATCTATTAAAACTTTCACCTCTTATACTTCAAGGAAAAGTATGGTGGCAGAGTGGTTATGTATTGTCTGTGATCTGAAAGGTAAGCAGTTAAAAACCATCAACCACTCCGAAGGAGAAAGCTGAGCTTTCTGCTCACTAAAACAGTTACAAGCTCAAAAACTCATGGGGGCAGTTCTACTGTCTTTTTGAGTCAAAAGAGTCACCTTTGATGTGATGGCCGTAAATTTTCATTTCATTTTGGGCCCTCTATGCTCAAAAGCAAGCTTCAGAGTCTCTTCTGACATTCCTTTGATCTTCTTTCCTTTGTCTTTATATGGACCTCTTACTTTCTCCATGTATGATGTCCTTGATTTCATCTTACCACTCATCTGGCCTTTATCTTTTAGAGTTCAATGTATCAAATAATTTTTGAGATGATCTCTAAATTCAGGTGGGAGATACTCAAGGTTGTCTTTACTTTGAGGAAGCAGCTCGTTCCCTGACATATATTGAGTGCCTTCTAACCTGAGGGGTCACTATCACTATCAGACATGGTTCTACTGCTAGTCATAAAAGGTTACCTGGCATGATTTTGTTAAAAAGTAGAACACTAATTCTTTCTTCCTAGTCTTTCTGAGTCTGGGTGCTAACTGAATCCTGTCCACTAAGAGTGATCCTGACACTAGATATGCTAGTGACATAGATTCCAACATCACAGCAATATAGAAGCCACCACAATGTGACCAACTGACAGACAAGTGGTGGTGGGGGTGGTCAAGGTGGGGACAGTATAGAAGAAAATTTCTTTTGAAATATTCAGACTCAGGCAATTTTTAGAAAGTTCTTTCAATAATCATACATGCAAAATTTTAAGCAGCAGCTTTTCTTACTCATTAAAGCCTTATTCACTCTAGTTTTCTGCTGTCTGAAAAGGCATGAAAAGGTCAGAAAAATACAACCAAAAAGATGTTACTGTTTTTAGTTGCTTGCTGTCTATAGCATTTTGAATAGTATTTTATACAAAAATTATTTTTAAAAAATACCCCATAGTTATAACAATAAAACCTTTTTCATAGATCAGATACATATACACACATATCAGTATATTCAAATCTATAATATATGTTAATTCACTTTTTGAATCTTCTCATGTGCTCCAGTCAGTGCTATCACTAATACTTGTCCCTCATATTCACTCCCTACTTTGTAATTGGTTGTACACATCATTGTAATAGTCAAACAGAATTCCCTGACCATCCTCATGATTATTGAGTTTATTAGGTGTGTTACTCTGGGTAGACTAGAGAAACAAATTTCATAGACACACATATGGATATAAGGGTATGATTTATAAACAAGAGGAACAGGACATTAAAAAGCATGCCAAACCAGTCTAGTTCAAAGTCATAAGTCCGATATTAGCCCATATGCCCGATATCAGTCTATAATGTCTCCTTCCGACTCATGAAGTCAAAGGCCAGTGGGTACAGAGTCCCGGGGCCAGCAGGGGTCTCCCCATGGTTCCTTGCTTCCAGGACTCAAGGTCCATCAATAACATCCAGTGGTGGTAGAAGCAACTCAGTGCTGGCAGGGATCTCCACATAGCTTCGCCAGCTTCAGAGGTCTGGTTCTATCAGGGTAAAGCTGTGTGGCTTCTCCTCTGACTCCTTCAGCTCCTCAGACGCTGCCATCTTGTCTTGTCTGTAATTCATCATCTCTGAGACTAACTCCCAACAACTAGGGAGAGAGCTTCTCATCTCCACAAGGGAAATATCGCGAGATTTCCCAGACATCTCAGGA
>PVJH01016562.1:0-50273 GCA_004026705.1 Nesogale talazaci
TACTAAGGGTTCAAGGGGAAGGGGGGGAGGAAGGGTAATATAGGGAGCTGATAATGGGGGCCTGGAGGGAGGGAGAATGTTTTGAGAGTGATGATGGCAATGGGTGTGTAAAAGTGGCCTGAATACAACTGATGTTGTTAGGGATTGTGATGGGAGTTGTAGGGGCCCCCCAATAAAATGATTAATTTTTTGAAAAAGGGGGGGAGGGGAAAGGGGAGTTTTTTTTTTTGTTTTTTTGTTTTTTTAAAGAGGAGCTTGTATCAAGAGCTCAAGTGGAAAATGTTGGGAAATGTATGTGGAAACATGTGTGCAAATGTGCTTGATACAAATGATGTACTGAATGTTGTAGTAGCTGTAAGAGCCCCCAATAAAATTTTTAAAAAAAGAGCTGGAAATCATACTGTGTGTAGATCACGAGCAAAAAAAATAGGATTTGACAGATGGTGTTAATCATAAGTAGTCTTTCTGGTTAAATATTGCAATTTTTGATCAATTGGAAAAAGGGATTATAAGGGGTGTGGTAGCACTTGTTAGCTTATGTAAAAGTGTGTCTCACAGAGTTGAGTTAGTCTTTGTGCAGGAGGTGGAGAATATATATAATTTACAAGGGTCACTCATTGACCCATTACATAATATATGTAGAGTACAGAAGACTGATATTATTGTGTTTATAGCAGCACACAACTTCTTAGTTTATCAGCACTGTACTTCAGTGCCTTGGTAGAGCTGATCTATTCATGTGAAAATTTCATCCCCATAGAGAGGATCGCTAGGGAAAAAGTGGAGAAGTGTGGAGATTCTGAGCTATGCCACACTATCCACACTTCATGCAGGAGTTCAGGGAGTAAGCAGGCAATAGGAATGGAGGCACAAGGTGAGGACAACATCTAATGAGGGGAAGGTCCAGAGGATATAAGTCTGAGCTGGGGAAGGAGGGATCCAGGAGACTTTCTGGTACATGGAGTTCCAGGTGTTTGAGGAGGAATGGGGAGGGCATTGTTGTTTCTTTTACCAAAATAAAATAGAAAGTATTAAAATAAACCTTGAGACGTCCAGAATTCAGGTTGTATGTCTGACTTCCCAGGGTGTTAGAATTTGACTGAGACTGGTTGAGTTCACTAGGAATGTCTATCTTGTGTCCATTTGTTTTTTCATTTGCTTTGTTTTTGTTTTTTAGTTAGGTTTTGTTTATCCCAGTTTTTTTCCTTTCCATATAAAATTAGTGATTTTTTCCATTTCTTTTAAGAATTGTGCTGAGATTTGGATCACAATTGGATTTACAAAATGATTTTGGTAATATTGACTATTCACTATATTTAGTCTCCCTGGGGGCTTACTGGTTTCAAGTCCGGTTGCTAACTGTAAGGTGTGCAGTTCAAAGCCACCAAACTCTTCTCAGGAAAAGGATGACTCCTTCTAATCCAGTAAAGAGTTACCGACTCAGAAACTCAAAAGGGCAGTTTTCCTCTGTCCCATTGGGTTGCTATGGATTTTCATTGACTTGATGGCAGTGAGTTGGGTTGTAGAAATTAGTACAGGATGTTGTTCCATTTGTGTGTCACTTTGGGTTTCTTGTAGATGTGTTTTATAGTTTCTTTTAAAGTATTTTATTTCTTTGGTAAGATTTGTTCCTAGATATTTTATCTTTAAGTAGTTCTTGTAAGTGGTATTTTTAAAAATCCTCTTTGGTATCATCTTCTTTAATATTTAAGATTCCAACTGATTTCTGTATATGAATACTATAGCCTGCTATATTGTCAAAAAAATTTAAAAGTTTCAGCAATTTTTAGCAAATATCTGGAGATATATATATAGTTATGTCATCTGAAAATAAAAATTGTATATTTCTTCTATGTCAATGTGGATGCATTTAATATCTTTCTGATGTCTTACAGTTCTGGCTAAGACTTCAAGAACAAAATTAGACAATTTATATCAAGGGATATAGTGATCAAAGGAAACCCTGCCTGGTTCCCCTTTGAAGAACTGATATTTTCAACTTTTTCTTCTTCTTTTATTAGGAGATAATTTTGTTGAGTGTTCTCAAAATAACAAATGATGGAGAGGGTTTAGAGGGCTTGTAAGCCTCATACACTGCCGATGGCATATATAACCATGGATGCCATTGTGGAAAATTGTATGATATTGCCTCAAAAAAGTGAGGAATAGAAAACTCATTCAACCTATAAGTCTCTCTGTTGGGCATACATCCTGAGGAAGTAAGAATTCTAGCATAAACAATCACATGTACAACTATATTCTTAACAACCCCATTCACAATAACAAAAATATGGAAACAATGCATGTACCCATCAGTCTATCAGTAGAAGAATGGATAAATAAATTCTGCTATATACATTCAAGGAAATACTATTCTTCACTGAAAATCAGTGGTGAAATCATGAAGCACCTCATTAAATAGATTAAACTGAAAATCATTATGCAGAGTGCATAATGACAAATGTTGTATGTCTTGAGTCCAATGAGACAAAAAAAGTTTACATACCCAAAAGGACAGACTTTAGAGGATACTAAGGTAAGGAGGGTAAGCTAGGGTAGAGAAAGCATTAGGTTTGAGGGTTGCTAAGTATTAACTCAAGGGAAGTGAAAGACAGCAAATGTCAGAGATGGATGAAGACAGTAATCCACAGAGATGGAAGATAAAAGAAAAGAGAGAAGGAAAGGAAACTACTGAGGGGGCTATAAGTAGTTTCAACTGTTGCATACAAAAATAATGTTCTGAAAGTTAAACTTCCACCCAATTCATAACGAAAACTTGTTTTCCAAACAAGACCAAATAAGGCATGATATCATTATTATGAAAGTCCAGAAAAAGTTGCATACCAAAAGAAGCACTTTGATAGCAATCAGTTGTGGGAGAATGAAAGTAAATCACTTACTAGAGGGAGGCACATATTAACTTGGGCTAAGGGCAAAGCAATCTATAACAAGAGGTCAGCATTAATGACGAAAGCAAAGGAAAACATTGGGATTAATATAGCAGTTAAAAAGCAACAGACGCAAATATATGCACAATCCTGTAATAAAAGTAATATTAAAAATCTATCAGTAGAGGCATAGGAAAACACAAGCTATTCAGCTGTGGAAAGAACAGTGGGGCTATAAATTTTTAAAAAGTATTCACAAAGTTTGTGGGAAAGTGGATTAAAAGATAGTGGAATTCTTTCTTGAACTTTTTAAAGCCCACTCTGTATACATACATATGCTATAAATAGATCCATGAGAGTATAAGGTTTCTGAGACTGTAAAATTTAATGTGAACAGACAGCCTCGTCTTTTTCCTCATTACAGTTAGTAAGATCAAACTGCTGACCTTCTTGCTAGCATCCCAATGCCTAATCTACAGTGCTACCCACATTCCTTATCGTGTAGTACACAGGAGGGAAAGCTATACAACTTCTTAGTCACACCAAAATCTTTGAGAACATGCACCACTGGACTTGAGGGGCTCAGGGTCAAAATCTAGCATGACATGAAGACCAATTAGCACACAAAGTCTGCAAAGCAAAAGGATCCCACTATGGTGAGTAGTGACTGAGTGGCCATGTAAGGTGCAAATATGGGTCTATCTTCATTAATAAAAAAGAAATGCAAAGAAAATCAGAGATGCATTCAAATGATTCATCTGAAGGATTAATGAATCAAGGAACCCCAAGCTTCCTGTCACTGAGACCAGATGCATTTGATAATACGTGCTTGTGACTAGCGGCCATTTTGAAAGGAATGACATTAGAAGGTCCTAGACAGAATGTGAGTAAAACTCAAACTCACAAACAAGAAGAAGTCTAAGCTCATTCGTAGGATAGTGACAAGCGGAATCCTTGAACTATGGTCCTTAGTCACCCTCCAGGACCAGAAGTGAACTCATCCCCACAACTCAACTTTCAGTTAAACAGGAAACATGACTGTACGGTCAACAATAACACACCAGAAAGTTTGCCTGCTTGTTTTGTTTTTGTCCTCAAGAAAAGTTAACAAAGAAGAATGGAAATCAGAAACACACGAGGAAATGGGATGAGGGACATTACACTGTAGAGGGTTGTAAGCAATGGCGTGAATGAAAAATGTTGAATTGTTGAATCAATTATGTTTAATTGTTTAATAGAATACTGATTTTCTCTCTAAACCTTCACCCATTTCACACACACACACACACACACACACATGCATACACACACATTCTTATACTTGATCTTAGCCAAAAAGCCAAGAAGTGATTCACGCAAGTTCTTGAAGAAAAGAAAAACAAATATGATGACTAGTGAGATTTGAAAGAGGAATGAAGCTTATGTGATAATAATCCAAGAAACTCCAAACTCATTGCCATAGAGGTAATTTAAGCTCATTGCTTCCCTATCATACAGGATAGAACCACCCCTTTGGGGTTTCTGAAACAGCCTCATCTTTCTCCAGCAGAGGGGCTAGTGGTTAGCAGCTCACCGCATAACCCACTGTGCCCCCAGGTTCCAATTATAAGAGACAGCATCTGAAAATTTAGTCAGGAACTGAAAAACCCATAGGCCTTGGATAAGCGTGTCATGCATTCACCTCACCCTGTTACCATTCTCTTACCGTACACTTCAAGTTTCTGAAAGGAAAAGATTGCAAAAGGAACTGTCCCCTTAGCTATCAATATTCACATGAAGTAGTGGCCAGGCCCAAAAGAACTTCCAGAAGTTTGGGAGCAAATTCGATTATCTTTTAATTCTGTTTATCCACAAGCTTTTTGAAGGCTCTTTGTATGTACAAGAGGGAAGGGAAAGTTCAGAGGAGAAGGCATGGCACTATGTGTGCAAAAGGGAAGGAAAAGATAAAGTCTCGCTGCTGTCGAGTGCATGGCAGCTCATAGCAGCCCTGTGTCTGGAAGCTCCCAGGGGCGCTTCACCTAGTTCTGTAGGGTCACTGGGAGGGTGTAACCAAAGGCACTTCAAATTCTGATCGGACAAAATGTCTTCAGGGAAGCAATCAGTCCATGTTCAGTATGTGTATTTTCATGGCTTCTCTATATGGCAAGGATCTAGGGCAGCGGTTCTCAACTTTCTTCATGCTGCAACCCTTTAATACACTTCCTCATGTTGTGGTGAACCCCAACCATACAATTATTTCTGTTGCTACTTCATCACTGTAATTTTGCTACTAATATGCAAGATGTATTTTCATTGTTACAAGTTGATCATAATTTAAGTATGTTGATTAATCCCAAAAGCAATATGTAATTATATATTGTGAAATATTTATTTCTAATTGCAAATAAATGAAATTTTGTCTTGAAGCATGGTATAGCAAGGGTAACAGTCTTTATGCCATGTACTTGTAGATGGGTGTATCTGCATGTGGGCAAATCTGCCTGGAGATGGATACAGGATCAGTGTCTCTGTGCCTAGGACCATCATTCGACCCCCAAAGGGGTCACAACTCACAGGTTGAGAAACACTGATCTAAGGGATCATCATTCTAGATGGCCCTAAGTATCTATCCTATGGTTGTTTCCTACAAAAAGCCTACCCTGATTAAAGGAATATGTAAGGAGACCAAATTCCTGATCCTGAATTATTCCAATTACCCACAAATCTAGTATTCTTTTTCAGCTTCATCCTGGTTATCTATTTTATTTCTCGTGTCAACACTGCTCTTATTCTCCTCAACTGACTTGACCCACCTATTCAGTTTATGTATCTTTTCCTTAGCCATTATTGCTTTTTGCATATATGTGAATCCAACGCATAGCGACCACTGTTCTGACTTTCACTTTGGCTCTCTTTTGGTCCCACTATTTTGTCCAAATGACAAGCTTCTCCTCCTCGGGCATCACGGACTGCTTCCATCTTGCTGCCGTGAACTGCATCAAGGTTGTACCCATCTATAACGTTTTACATTACACACTCCTTGTGAGCTGTCCGGTTTATGGAGTCCTTGTAGCTATATGTGGAATGGGAGCTGTCACCCGTGCCCAAAATGCTTTTTCAGAACAGTTCTGTTGTGAGATCCAAACTGTGTTTTAGCTGGTAAACTTCTGAGAGCTTCTGTTGATGGACATCAGTATTTTGAACCTCCTCACTTCCTATAGATTTTCCTGACTTTTTCCATCTATGGTTCCCTTTTAACTCTGGTGTTTATCTTCTATATGGCATATTCACAGGAGTGCTAATTGAATGAATATATATTGTTATCTTTTCCCCCCAACAGTTATTTTTAATTTTTAGGCATCACTGCCCTCTGGTTGTGGGAGTAGGAGGCCCAGCCTTTGCTCCTGTGAGCTGGAATTGAACCTCCATCCCAGTGGGCCACAGTTCCGCGCACAACCACTATGGCACCAGGGCTCAGTCTCCCCAACAGTTTTATTGGCATGTATTTCATACATCCTAGAATCCAATAGACCAATCATATCTAGAAGAGTTGTGTAATCACCAACACAATCAGGTTTTTAAAATTTAGCGTCATCACACTCATATTTCATACCATCATCTACATCTTGCAAAAAGGAAATGAAGGATGCCTTTTGGAAGAATGTAAGGAAAAATGACTTTTGGACAATGATTTTTCTCATGAGTATCATGAATGCATCCTATGATTTACTTTCATACAGAGGGACACAACTCCTACATGCTGTGTTAAACACTTAAGAGAATTCTAGACAGGGTTATAAGATCATAAGGAGCTTATAACCTAGTTGAAAACCCACTAAGTCCATGCCACTGAGTCAATTCTGTTGTAATCCTATATAAGTTTTCTGAAACTATAATAAAACTTTATGGGAGCACATAGCCTCACATTTCTTCTCTCGAGTCCTAGTGCATTTGAACCACTGACCTTGTGGTTATCATCTCAATATTTAATACACAGCTCCAGCAGGCCCTTTCTAGAGGAATATGATGATAAAAGATAAGTTTATGGAAAGTAAGAATATAAAAATAAGCATATAAGCTGAACATATTGCTAAAAAAGCTTCAAGATAAGGATCATGTTATCTTGGAAAAGAGGAGGAAGTGCTTAAATAGTTTGGAATCAGTGAGGTCATGAGAAATATTTGAAAATATTTGAATGTCATTTATAGCATAGGACAGATTTATGTGTAGAAAGATAAAGCAATGAAGTTGTCTTTGCAAAGGAAACAGAAGCCACAAAGGACATGGGGATTGTAAGTAGAATGATGTAGGAGGGGGAGAATCCCCTTTCACTAGAGAAAGGATGAGAATGAAAGACAGATAAGGTTGGGGAATTTGGTCTTTATTCCAGCCAGGGGTTGTCCTTAGGGTTACCCTGGGGCTTTTAACTTCTTAGGTTAAAATCCTGGTTTTGCCACTTATTTGTTCTTTGATTTAGGCCAGCTCTGTGATTTTTCTGGTCCTCTGTTCCTTAAATGTTACATAGGCCAACAATACAGCAAAGCCTGCAAAAGCCTAAACCTGTGTAAAGAGAACCCAGGCAGGGAAAATTCAAATATTTCATATAACATGAACAATAGAGAAGTGGTAAAACTGTACCCTATCAAAGGCAGAACATTTACAAGATTGGAAAGTCAAGGGAGTCTTGTTGAGTCCCAGCTTTCACAAGCGTCACTGTAGGAGCAGTTCATAGGGTTCTTTGAAGACAAAAAGAAATTCATCCATGACAATGGCTAGAATCAGGTGCAACAAAAACAAAACCCACTCAATTGCAAGCCCCAGATTATAACTCTTTATGGATGTAGAAACCCTCATCTTTATCCTGTTCTAATAGGGTAAACACTTGGGAAATCTTAGATTGTGTTGCATTAATCAGGTATCACTCTTATCCTTGGTTCTTCTATCACTCATCAGAGTGAGAAACTTTCTAGGTATTTACCATTTCTGACACTTCCACTCACATTAACAAGTATTTTGGACACATCACATGAGATCAATCCATGTTTGAAGTGTGCACGAACATGCACAATTTCGAAGGAGTAGTGAATTAATGAATTATTTGTCATAGGAGCCTTCTTATAGTATAGTCCCTGATCAGATCTGCTGCAAAGCCAAGATTTCCCATCTGTAGCACGTGCCTCTGTGAACCAGATGCTGTCTTCAGGAGATTTAAGTTTGAATCCTGGCTTTGTCACCATAAGATCTTGAGCAAGCCAATCAACTCCTTTAAACTTTTTATATTCTAATATCTAAAATAGGGATATTTCAGGATTCTGGTGAAGGCTGAAATGCATAATTTATGTAAGTGGCATTCCAAATGAGTTTGCTTCCTAGTGGTATGTGATAATTACTGATATTTTTAAAATGTTATTGGGTTGGTTTGGGAGAGGGCCTGAGTTTTACATGCAATAGGGACAGAGAAAAGGCATAAGCAGACCGGGTAAGGACTTTCTGAAAGTCACCCACACACCTAAACAACTGAGAATAGGGACAGATTTCTAATGCTGTTCTCTAATACTGCTGTCAGTCTGCTAGAGCCCAGAAGCTATTCTTGTCTCCATGCTGTGGTCCAGCTCTTATTTTCTCAGTACTTTATGGACAACAAGGGCTCAAGAAATGTTGAACTGACCCTGTTAAAGATTCACTCATTCACCACTAGTACCATTCCCTTTCTCTGTCCCTTGCTTTCATCTCTCAGCATGTTCCCTTCCCTATGCCTTCATTCAGTCAACAAATACGCGCTGCTTTCCTACTGTGAGTTAATCCTTTTGCTGAATTCTGATGTGAGTGGCTACAGTAAAAATTCCCTCCTTCCAGTCTCTATCAGTCTGTCTCTTGGACTTTCTATTTTTCTCCATCTTTTAACTTTGTCTGTGTGTCTCTTTCTCTTGGTTCTTTTCATTATTGCCCTGGCTTTCTAACCCCTTTAACCTCTTCATGTTTCTGTTCTTTAACCTCTTTCTATTTGTTTATTCATCTGCCTCAGCAGAGTCACTGATTAACGCATTTCTGCCCTGCTCAGCCCCCACATCCTCCATTCCTAACCCTTATCATCCTCTAGGCTTCCCCAAATCCCCCCAAACACAGCTTCCTTCTTGAAGAAATTGCAGACATCCCTATAGCCACTCCCATGAAAAGTTATTCTCAGAAATCTCAGGATCACTATTGATTTGGCTTTCACTAAAGAAAGTATTTCTCCTTTCCATCTTTGACGGTTCAATTGACACTGCACTCTGATTGAGTGGTAAGCACCTAACAGTCAATGGCTGAGGAATTAAATACCAGCATTTTTACTGCTTTAATATCTTACAGTTTCAACTTCTATTATGATGTCTTCTCTTTAATCTCTAACTCAAAATAATTCAAATTCATGTCTCAAATGGTGCTCCATCTCCCGCTAATCCCTGATCAAAGTAGTTCTCCCTTCCTTGCTCTTGATGCTTATATTAGTCAATGGCTCCACCATCCACCGAGTTGCCCAAAACAGAATTCTACTCAGAGATCTCTGTCGTTTCCTTCCTCTATCTTCATTCCCATGCCTAGCCACATCCCATACCTAATTCTACCTAGTTTATTCCATTGATGCATTTTAAAACTGATCCCTATTCTACAACCTCAGTACCTCAATACCACTTCATATTTCCACTTTTACTTAAAAACAACACTCACAATTTCTTCCAAGTCTCTTTTCCTGGTTCGTCCTCAGCAACCAATCTATTCAATAGAGGAGCAAACCAGACTTCAGTTCTTCAACCAAGTCTTCCCATAATATTGCTCCCTTGTGATCTGATCTGAACTTTTGGTGTTACATATTATCTATGCCCCATCAATTCCACATTTGATGCCAACTTGAACCTCTTCCCTAAACTTCAAATTCATACAAGTATACTCAATTGTATATTATACATCTACATTTGGATAGGCAATAAGTATATCGGCTACTTCTTACTCTTATAAAGAACCACAGTTTCAACACACAGTGGTAGTTCTGCCATGTCCTCTAAGGTCTTCATGAGTTGGAATGAACTTGATGACCGTGAGGTTTAAACCAAATTCCAGATCTTCCATGAGATCCAAACTCACACACAGTCCAGACTTCCACACTTTAGTAAACAGTAACTCCATTCTTTCAATTGCTCAAGTCTTGCCGATCCTAGACAAACGAAATATATTCATGGCACAGACTGTTCTCACTTGCTTTTTCCTCCCCTTGAAATATTCTTCACTGGATATGTTTGATTTTCTACTTCAACCAATTCTGGTCTCTGCTCCATAGGCAAAATAGCAGACAGAACTCTCTGGATTATCTTACATAAAATAGATTAAACTTTCCCCATAAAGCTACCCCTCTATTCTAGAGCTTAAACTAATTATTAATAGCTCATACACTGCATATTTGATGGATTACTTACTTGTCATTTATCCCCATCCTCTATAAAACTTTATCAAGAAAGGAGTTTTTTCACTATTGTATCCAAAGCACCTACAATGGTATGTGATCATTATAAATGGTCAATGAATATGTTCTAAGCTAATGGATAAAATAAATGAGTAATGTATTTAATAACTATATATGCTTGGCAGTTTATATCCTCCTGTTAATTATTTGCAGTTCTATTTACCTGGAAGGTCCTTCTTCTATCAATAAAAATATTACTCTTCTAAGATCAAGGCAAAATATTGCTTTTTATAAAGTCCCATTAAACTCCATCCCCCAAAAAAAGCCAAATTAATTCCTTCATCTCTGTACTGCTCTAACATAATATTCCCCCTTAAGTTGGAGTTTTCTGTGTACTAGGTTGTTTCCATGACTAAACCCTGAGTTCCATAAAGCATGGTGTTCTCTGAAGTGTATAGAGTAGAAACTGTAACATTGTTAAATTGAATGGAAGAGAACAAAATGTTTACTATCAAAGTAGATGACTCTAATTATGGACAATTAGCCTTGAGAATGGCAGTGTTACCAGCAACACACTTAATGAACTCTAATTACACTTTCTTGCTGTGTACATTAGTTGACAGTCAGTTTTGTGCTGCATTTAATATGTATGGATCTTTTCATTAACATTAGGTACACAAACTGTTGAATTGCTCAAACTATGCTAAGGTGGACTGTGTCCCCTCTTCAGGAAAACAGGCGCAATCACCAAGGAACCTGGAGTAAGGGGCCAGGTCTTATACACCAGACTAGGGGACATTTTCATGAAATCTTCTCAAGTTGGGGGATAATTAGAGTGAGAAATATTTAGCATAAAGATATCAATTCTTCTCCATAATATATAATATATCAAAGTAACGTATTTCTCCCAACGCACGGTAGTCTACAGGGTGATCGCCATCTCCTCCTAAAAGTTGAGGCCTCTTAAAATCTAGGAAGTATGCATCCCGCTTAAGCTTGAGGTCAATAAGGCAAGAGACTGAATAGTCTATATAGATTGGAGCAATCATCTCTTGATGATCTCAACCAGTCTTATGGCTTTAGAAACCTTTGTCCTGAATGCTCCCATATTAGTATCTCCTTTCCAGAACTTTCCCCACTGGCTCCCATATTCAATAGTCTAAAAACCATGAACACTTGGATGACTATTAACATTTTCTAATTTACCATTTCCAAAAATTAAATAAGTAAACAAATTAAAACAATTCAGTTGATGGCAACTTCATTCTTTGACTTGATCAGATCATGCACCGTTAGAACCTTGACTCATTTTTAATCAAATCCATAACCAATATGTTAGCATCATTCTTAATCAAAATCTTAAACCATTATTAATCACAGTCTTCTCTCAATTGGATTACTGATGCAGTCTCAAACTGGTCTTCCTTCTTCGATTATTGTCACCAAGCATAAGTCCCTTCTCAGTAGAGCAGTCAGTGTGAACTCTGTCAAATTTATATCTGAGCACACCATTTTCTCTGTTCCTAACAATGGTTTGGATTTTTTGATATTATAGTGAAACACACAAAAACCTACCTTTTAAATAATGTCAAAGTGTGCAATTAAAGAGACATTAATTACACTCACAATGTGTTGTGTATTATCATCACATGGCAGTGATTTTGTGTGTGTGTGTGTGTGTGTGTGTGTGTGTGACATCACTGCCCTGGAGGGAGTAGGCGGCCCAGCCTTGCTCCTGGAGAGCTACTGCTGCTGAATTTGAACCCTCAACCCTTTGGGCTGCAGTCCCGCACACAACCACCATGCCACCAGGGTTCAGCCCAAAGGTGATTTTTTTATGTCTGGTTTCTTTGACTTGGCATCATATGTTTCATATATTTCATCCATGTGATAATATTATACATCATTAATTTTTATTGCCAAACAATATTCTTTTGTACATATATGCCATAGTTTGTTTTTCCATTCATCCATTAATGAACATTAGGATCATTTCCAACTTTTGGTTATTTGGGTTATTGCAAATAATATAGCTATGAGCATTTGTGTAGCCATTATTTTTACATCATTTTTCAATTATTTTTAATATGTATCAAGAAGTAAAATATATCGTGTCATATCATATGGTAATTTTATATCTAAGTCTTGGAGGAACCACCAAACCATTCATACAGTAATTGGATATAAATTGGGTTTTGAGTAAAATTTGATATGATAACCTGTATAGTTCTACATGATCTGGTATGCTATATAATAACTCTCTGATGTGATTTTCTTCTGCTTTTATTTCAGTGTCATTCCTGCCAGTAACCACATCTCCTTGTGATTCTTCTCTTATCAAATAACAAGTACAGCATATTTTGTTTTATATGAAATCACATATTGTAAGCTTAATACTAAAATGAAAAAAGACGGGCTGAGCCCCGGTGGCGTAGTGGTTGTGCACGGGACTGCGGCCCACTGGGACGGAGGTTCAATTCCAGCAGTGGGGCTGGGCCTCCTACTCCCACCACCGGAGAGCAGTGATGCCCCCCCCCCAAAAAAAAAACAAAAAAAAAACAAACAAAAAACAAAAACAAAAAAAAATGAAAAAAGACAAGGTCTACTGAAAAAAATATTCTTTAATGTGAGCCATATTATTAAAAGTGTGCTTTTTCGGGCCAATCATCTACCCTCCCTGCTTTAATATTATACTGTTGATGTTAATTTCATCTGCTTATCTATGCAAACATGACTGAGCTAGAGAACTTTTTAATGCTATAGAAAATATGGTGGAAAAAACTTACAGCCATGACCTTTGGTCCCAAAATTTTACCTAAGTTTTTGTGCAACCTTGACATCTGCCCTGGACAAAAAGAAATACATGTCAGCTTTGCGGGACCATGGCTCTCAGTGTTTTGGCATGATTTGATCCTAGATGATAATCTAATCAGTTGTTCTGGGATTGAATTCTATCACAGTCTGATTTTATCTTGTACATAATCAAAGGGGAGTGACCTACTATGACCAAAAAAGGAAGAGTTGGAAACTCTTCCGACTTCTTTCGTATTTCTCTTTTTTCAGGGCATCACTGCCCGGGTGGTGGGAGTAGGAGGCCCAGCCTTTGCCCCTGTGGAGCTGGAATTGAACCTCCATCCCAGTGGGCCGCAGTTCTGCGCACAACCACTACGCCACCGAGGCTCAGCCCTTTCGAATTTCTTTCTGATTTCTTTTGACCCAGGATCGCTGCATTGGGAGACTCCTAAGATCCTAGGGAAGATTGATAATAAGGAGTTTCCCCCAGAATGGGCAGAGAGAGAAAGCCTCTCTAGATCCTATAACCTCAATTCAAACTTACACTCTCCTAAACTATGAGAGAATTATTTTTGTTAGAACTATCCACTTGTGGTATTTCCCTTATAATAGCATTAGGCAACTAAGACAGTGTCAGTAAACTAGAGGTGCCATAATAAAATATACAAAATAATGGATGCCTTTAAAATCAGAAATTCATTTTCTCATGTTCCTCATTTTCAAATTTCTCATATTCAATTTTATTTTCTCTGAGACTAAAAGATTGTTGATTCCTTCTAGGATCATTTTAGTTACCGGTGACTGACTTCAATTTGTGTTATTTCTTAATCTTCCTTGGAGTTCCTGGAAGTACTTGATGTTCCTTGAATTCTGAAAATCCCTTGTGTGTGCCTCTGTCTATTCTGTTCTCTCTCTTTATAAACTCAGAATTTATTAAGTTAGGCCCTACCCTATGCTGATATAACATCAGTAGCTACAATAAATATGAAGAAAAGCAAAAGGCAAAAAAGCATAGGATC
The DNA here is from genome assembly GCA_004026705.1 of Nesogale talazaci. NCBI lineage: Eukaryota > Metazoa > Chordata > Mammalia > Afrosoricida > Tenrecidae > Nesogale > Nesogale talazaci. The sequence continues at coordinate 14,118 of PVJH01016562.1, forward strand.
ATGTTAGCAAATATAAGCTTCAGGATTGCAATATAATTTTTGTATTGAATTTTGGGGAAAGTACAAAGAAATCCATAATATAGGGCAAACTCCTTCTAAGGGATTCAATTTTATAAACTATGGTAGTCTTGAGAAGAATGGCAATTCCAAAACACTTCATTTTGCTCACCCAGAGCCTGCATGTGAATCACAACACACCAGATGCAGTTATCTAAAATAGTAGACATTATAACCAAATACAGTGAAATTAAAAGAACAGAGGCTATTTTCTTAACCAGAACTCTGCTCCTGGAGCAGCAATGTCACTCTAGGAGAAGAATGCTGCCTTCCCTACTCCTTGTGTTCTTGCCATGACACAGCAGTTCTGCCCAAGGGGAAAGGCAAAGTGCTCCACAGCTCAGACTAATTAGTATGATTTTATTTCATTTATTAATCATTTTATTGAGTGAAAATATATATAACAAAAATAAGGCCATCTCAACAATTTTTACATGCACAATCCAGTGACATCAGTTACATTCTTTAAGTTATGAAACCCATCTTGGAATCCTTTCCCAAAGCATTCCAACACTATTAACACAACCTCAAGGAAGCGTTTTATTTTTAAAAGAGTGTTGAGCCTCTGTTCAAGCCCCCCACCCCTGATCAATGCAAAACTCTTTGTTCTAACAACCTGGTATTCTAACAACCTCCCAACACAATAGCTGAATATGAAATGAGCTCATAAGCAAATGTGGTAAAGAAAACTGATCGTACATGGCTATCAAGAGATATAGTGCGTTAGTTAGTTCAGAGTGATGAGAAAAGCAAATTTATAGACACTCATATGTATGGAAGAAAGACTTTTCTATAAAAGAGAAATTGAATATTGAGAAAACATTCTATCCAAGTCCAGATCAACAGTCTATCCCAGTCTGACATTACCCCATATGTCTAGTACTAATTCATAAATTCTCCGTAGACTTACACAACATACGTAATGATGTCAAATGTAGAAAGATCACAGACCAGTGGGTAGAAGGTCTTGTGGATCCAGTGGCAGTGGAAGCATCTCAATGCTGGCACGTGTCTCCACAGCTCTCCTCCAACTCTCTGAGTGTCCCAACAGCAAGAAAGGAAATGCAGTGATAGTGAGTCTAGGCTCCAATGGCCTATTTATCTCTGTTGTGCTTCCAAATGAGGTCATCAAGCTGTGACCTGATTGGCAGGTTAGACTCCACTCTTTTGTTCAAGTTGACAGGAGGTTATGTAACAGTCAGATATAGCATCTGGGGACTTAAAGGCTTGAAGTTAAACAAGTGGCCCTCTTGCAAAGGAACAACAAACCCACTTGAAAAAGCACAACAGCCTGATCTTATGCAATCATAAGATGTCAACAGGGTCAGGCGACTGGTATCAGAAGATTCAAACCAAACAAACAAACAAAAAATATATAGCTAAGAATGAAGGGGATTGGAGCAGAGACCTCAAACCCATCTGTAGACAATTGGACATCTCCTCACAGAAGGGTCATAAAGAAGGGATGAATCAACGCAGCACAGCACCAATGAAACAGACAATATTCCTCTGGTTCTTTAAGGTTTCCTCAGCCCCCACTACCATGTCCCCTGTCGTGTCTCTCATTCTGGCTAGACTGAAGCATGTACAGATAAGGCCTCACAACACAGAGAATCCAGGTCAGATAACCCCCTCAAGAACAGAAATGGTAGTAGTGATACCAGGAGAGTTGGGAAAAGGTGGGAGGGAGGAAGGGGGAACCAATTGCAATGATCAACACATGAAAACCCTCTCCCAGAGGTTGATGAACAAGAGAAATATAAGTGAAGGGAGACACCGGTTGGTGTAAGATATGAAAAAAATAATTTATAGTCTATCAAGGGTTCATGAGGGAGGGGTGGGGGAATGCGCTAAAGTAGAAAAGGTAGCTGATAACAAGGGCTCAAATAGAAAACAAATGTTTAGAAAATGATATCAACATGTACAAATATGCTTAATACAATTGATGTATGGATTATTATAAGAGCTGTGAAGGCCCATACTAAAATAATCATTTAAAAAGTGTTAAGAAGTATAAGCTTAAAAAGAAAAAAAAGAAGTATAAGCTTTAGGGAACTGTTAAAAACAATTCATAATTTCTTAGTTACCAGTTAAGAGAACAATAATGACTCTGTGATGTTTATAACAACAAAAGAAAAAGTAGATCAGCTCAAATTTATAAAAGATAAAAAAGGAAAGAGACAACTTGGATTCCACAGAAAATTATGCTAGCTGTGGGGTTTAGTAGATGCTTCTTTATTTTTTCAGTGTTTTCCTCATTTTCAAAATAGTGTTGAATTTTGCCAATTACTTTTTCTGCAACTATTTACATGTTCAAATGCTTTGTACTTTAAAATTAGCATACTTTATTAGATTTAATGGCATTTGTATGTTAAACCAACCTTGGATTCCTGGCATAATTTCCACTTTTGCATGGTATACATTTTATGTATCAGTATATTCAGCTTGCACTTTATTGAGGATTTTTAAGTATATAATCATAATAGTTATTGGCTTATAGTTTGACTTTTCTATGTTGTTTTTATCTGGTTTTAGTGTCACAGTAGTACTGGCTTTACAGGATGAATTATAAGTATTATAATACAGATTATAATAAAATATATTAAAATATTGTAATATAATAAAGACAAAAATGAATACTATAATAAAATACAACTATCTCTTGCATTTTTTCTTTGTTTCTGAATGATTGCTGTTCACTTTTCTTTGAAGTTTGTTAGATTTCATTAGTGAATCCATCTGAGTCTGGACTTTCATTTCAGGAATTTTTTTTCATGTGTTTGAAATGAAACTGTATGTCTCTGAAGGCTCTAAGTCCATTTCAGATTTACTTTTCCTCTTTTTGTTTAAGCCATTCAGATCAATATTTATATCTGAAAGTTAAGGAATTTTGAGGTGTTTTAAGACTGTTAGCTTTCATGTTTTAATAATGCATTTTATTTTTTTAGGAAGCATATTGTATATAGTTACACAGCCTACCTCAACAAATGAAATCCATAATATTATCCTGCTAGATCCCCCATACATTTGGTTCTTTCTCTTCATTCTTCAATTCCTTCTTCCTCCCTGTATAATTTCCTATTCCTTTCCTCTCACTGTTCTGATCTCCATTCGTGGCCTCTTCCTGGTCTTTCAAGTCTTATCTCTTGGTGTACAAATCATTTCTTTTTCTTTGGTCCTCCTTATAATACTAGTGGTACTAAGTGTTTATCATTACTCAGAAGCAACAAATCCCACATGGAAGAAGCACACCAGTCTGTGTGACCACAAGGTATCAATGGAAGCAGTTATCAGGCATCAAGAATAAAATCATATCATTGCTTGCCCATCTTCCTGATATGATTGCTGAAGAAAAATGTGTGCATAAGCAATTGTGGTGAAGAAAGGTGATAGTGCCAGGCTATCAAAAGATATAGTGTCTGAGGTCTTAAGGACTTGAAGGTAAACACGTGATCATCTAGCTCAGAAGCAACAAAACCCACATAGAGGAAACACATCAACCTGTGGGCCCAGAAGATATCAAAGGGATCAGATGTTAGGCATCAAAGAACTAAAAATTATATCATTGTAAATGAGGATGAGTACATATTGGGAACCCTAAGTTCATCTACAAGTGAAGTGACATCCCCTAACAGAAGGGTCATGGGGAGGAGACAAGCCAGTCAGGGTACAGTGTAGCAGTGATGAAATACGGAACGTTCCTCTAGTTCTTAAATGCTTCCTCCCGCCCACTATCATGATCCCAAGTCTACCTTACAAATCCGGTTGGGTCAGAGGATATACACTGGTACAGATAGGAACTAGAAACATGGGAAATCAAGGAGAGACGATCCCTTTAGGACCAGTGGGGACAGTGGCGACACTGGGAAGGTGGAGCAGAAATGGGGAACTGAGTACAAGGATCTATGCACAACCTCTTCCCTGGGGTATATACAATGGCAAGTGGGTGAAGGGACACATGAGATAACGTTCAACAAGACAAAATTATAATAGTTTATAAATTATCAAAGGTTTATGAGGGAGGAGGGAGCAGGGAGAGGGTGAAAAAAGGAGGAGCCAATACCAGGGGCTTAAATGGAAGGTAGATGTTTTGAGAATGATGATGGCATCAAAGGTACGAACATGATCTGCATACAATGGGTGTATGGATAGATTTTGCTAAGGGTTGTGTGAGCCCCCAATAAAATGATTTTTATATGTTTATCTTTATAAGATTGACTAGGTTTGATAATCATCCAGTCTCGTCCATGTCTTGCTGTGTTTAATAGACATATTGTTTGTTATTGATGCATAATATTCCACTGTATGAGCATACCAGGATTTATTGATGCTTTCCTCTGTAGTTCAAGCTCTTGGTGGTTTCCATGAATATTGCAGCAATAAATATAGGTGTGCACATATCTCTTCATGTTGTGATCTATATTTCTTTAAGTGACATAACTAATAGAGAAATTACTGGATCATAAAACATAATGCCATAGTGAATTCTGACTCATAGTGACTCTATAGGGCGGAGTAGTTCTATCCATGTAGATTTTCAAGACTAAAGCTTCACTGTAGTAGAAAGCTTCAATTTCCTCCTGAATTGAACCATAAAGTACTTGCATTTATATTTAAGCAGGTGCCATATTGGCTCCTATAGTAGTAGTGCAATTCTACAGTCCCACTTGCAATGTAACGGTGCTCCAACCTCTTCACATTCTCCCCAGCATGTATTATTTTCTGTTTTATTTCATTTTATTTAAAGTGGCAGTGTGGGATGGTGTCTTATTGTTGTTCTAACTTGTATTCCTCTTATTCCTAATGAACTTGATCATTTCTTTATATGCCACCCACATGTCATCTTTGGTAAATTGTCTATTCATATCTTGTGCCCATTCTTGATTGGGCTATTTGTGCTTTACTGGTTAAGATGCTGTAGCTTTCTCCAGATTTTGGAGATTGATCCTTTACCTATTACCAAATATTTTTTCCCAATCTGTGGGGTCTCTTTTAATTCTTTTGGTGACGTGTTTTAATGTGCATAAGTGAGATATATTTAGAAGGCTTCAGTTCTTTATTCTGTCTTACATAGTGTGATTTTTTATGTTTAATACTGTGTTTATACCTTGTATTTGGGTGTTTAAGTTTGTCCTCATTGTTCATTGATAGTCTGTATAATTGTATAGTTTATATTTAGGTCTTAAATCCATCTTGGATTTGTTCTTGCACATGTGTTATATAGTTCTGCTTCATTCGTTTACAAGTGAAGGTTTTACACAACCATTTGTTGAAAATTTAAACCTGAAATACAAGGGAGATAATTGTATTCTGTTGTTGAGTGGGACATAGTAAAGCTATCCTTTAGTTCTCATTACGTACAATGAGTTCTCATTACATACATACATTGCATACAATTGTTCAAGTATTATTTTTACTGTCCCTCTATTTTTCCAGCTGTTCTTCTATTCACCTATTGCTAAATTTCATCCACTTCTTAATTGTACACTACCATCATCACTGTATTAGTCCAATTTGACTAGAGAACCAAATCTGAGGATAGTCACATAATTGTAAGAGATCATTATATCAAGAAGTAATTATGCACAGGAATGCAAGTGTCAACCAACTTAAAAGATGTGGGAAAAGAGAGTGGTAAGAGAGAAAGGGGAAAAAAAGAAAGAGAGAAAGAAAAAAGGAAGGCGATAGGGAATTGGGCACTAATACACCCATGTCTCCTCAGAAAAGGGAGTGTGAATTTAGGTCCTGTCCCAGAGCACCGAACCTTGAGGCAATACACTGGCATAGAGCAGCAAACTAACAGAGAGGACAATAGGGTCTGACCCAAGCCCAGCTACATCATTAACCTCCTTCCCAGAAGAAGACATTATACAGAACAACACAAGCTATAGCCCAGGGAGAGCGGTGGGTCTGTCCAGCCAGACCACACTGGAGCAGACCAAGAGGGAGGGAGGGAGGGAGAGAGATAATCTCACCTTGGCTCACCAAACCCCAGAGACTACACCCCTGCTCAAGGCATCCAGCGCTTAGAGAGGACCATAGGGTCATCCCCACCATGAGACATAACAATCCCTCACAGACCCATAGTACTATGGGGGACAGCACTGGAAACATTGTGTGGAAAGTGTACCTGGTCTGTCCCATGCACAGTGGGGTGAAACGTGCAGAGTGTGCAACTGAGCAGCAAGGGGAGCAAAATAATGAAGTCCTCAAGGAATCCTGAAAATAGATTTCTGTCTTGGGAGACATGGCTTAGAACCTCATCAAACCTAAAAGGGAAGCATACATAATGGTAAGCAAACCCTGGAACTATCTATTGGGTTTTTTCTCCTGTTCTGTCTGGCATTATTTTATTTGTTTTATTAAGTTTTGCTTTTTGTTTCTTTTTCTTTATCTGCCACCCCATATATATGTACATAAGATAAACAGGATGAACAATCATGAGGAGAAACTATGGACCTGGTAACTCGGGGTGGTAGTGGTATGGAAGGACTGGGGACATGCCAGAAGAAGGGGCAGGAGGAGGAGTGGGGACACAACAAACGCAGAGACAAGGGAACAACAAAGATGTAAAATTGATGGTGAGGAGGGCATATAGTGCTGGGTAGGGCTTGATTGAGAGCAATTTTTCTGAGAGGAAATACTGCAAGCCAAATAGAGGATAAGCAAGATAGTGGGATAGAAGAAAATGAAGGAAATAGAGGGAAGAAATAGGAGGCAAAAGCTATTTATAGAGGTATATCTATAGGCAAGTATATATTTAAATATATTAGTTTATAATGAAAGGGATAGAGGCCAATTTACATATATTTATATGATAAGTATTAAGATAACAGACAACCTTTGGGCCTCTACTCAAGGCCTCTCTTAACACAAGAGCACTTGGTTCTGATAACCTGACTGTCTTCAGTACTCTTTCCCAACATGATCACTGAAGACAAAATGGGTGCATAAGCAGATGTAGTGAAGAAAATGGATGGTGCCTAGCTATCAAAAGATATAGTCTCTGAAGCCTTAAAAGTTTGAAGACAAGCAAGCGACTATCTAGCAGGGAAGCAAATAGGCCCACATGGAAGAAACACACTAGCCTGTGTGATAATGAAGTGCTGACAGGATCTGGCAACAAATATCAAAAGATTTGAAACAAACAAATATGTTGATGTGAAAGAGGGGGTTTGGAGTGGATAGTGCCCTACAGAAGTGGTATTAGGAGGGGATGTAAGTAGTATAAGGAAGTGGATATTGCCCTAAAGAAGTGGCATAAGGGAGGGATATGATTCAACTAAGGTGCAGCATAGCACCAACAACCCATACATAATCCCGTCAGTTCTAACTTACAAATCGGGCTGGACTATAGAACACACATTGGTACAGATAAGAGCTCTTGACACAGGAAATTCAGGAAAGGTAAATGCTGTGGGTCCAATAATGGGAGTAGTTATATCATTAGGGTGAGGGAATGGTCAGAGAGGGGAAAAGGTGAGAAAAGGGTAACCCATCACAATATTGGATATATATCCCCCAAAGACGAAGGGGATAAATAACAGAAATGTGGTAAAGGAAGATAAAGGACAGTATAAAATATAAAATAACAATATATAATTTATCAAGGACATAGAACGGTGGGAACGGGCAGGAAAAAAGAGTTTATATTAAGGGCTCAGAGAAAAACTGTCTTGGAAATGATTATGGCAACATGTGTATGATATGTTAGATAGAATCGATGCATGGAATGTTATAGGAGCTGTTACAGCCTCCAATAAAATGATGAGAGCCAGGGGAAAGAAGCTGTACAGTAATGGTAGTTTGACAGCATTCAGGGGTTTTTTTTTCAATGATTTTATTGGGGCTCTTGCAGCTCTTATACCATTCAGTTTTTTAAAGAGTAGCTATGCATCAATAAAATATGCTAGCCCATTCCAGCTTATGTCCATAAGTCAGATACTAGTCATAAGTCCCTCTTCAGACTCACAAAACCATATGCAATGGTGTAGAATGCAGGAAAATCACTGGTCAGTAGATCCATGGTGGGCAGATCCAGGGTTCACACAAGTCTCCATATAGCATCAACAGTAAGGTGAAGGCGAAGAGAGAGAGTCGCCTGTCTCCAGTCAACCATTTTTCTCAGTGGCACCTCCAAATGAGATCATCAAGCTGCAACCTGATCGACAAGCTAAACTCCAATCATATCTTCTTATGGGTGCCACCTTGGCCCCAAAAGCCTAACAACCACGGTCACCCTTATGCTTAAATTTCCCCATGCTTTGTTCTAAATTAAGTGATTTCCTTCTGGAGAGTGCTGCAGAATTCTTTATTCTTTAGAACTGCCACTTACCCTAGGTAAAACTACTCCACTCTTGACTCTAGACTTGGGAGTGAAAATGACAATCATATTTCAAGTGACAACACTGCTTCAAAAATTGGGTGCTGGTTGAAGATGCTAGTCTCTAGGGTTTTTTTTTTAGCTTCCCTGTTCAGATACGGAGCATCTATAACCAAGTTGAAACAAGGGCATTTGTTGCTTCATATATTGTTGAGCCTGGATAGTGTTTCTACTCTTGCTCAAGTAAGAGAACCCCAGACCTCTCAGTTGCTCTTAATAAAGCATTTACAGCACAGTTAAGGTGAGGATGAGAGATACTGGTGACTTACCTCTCTCAGAGATACTGCTGCCTTCAACTATGAACTTGGAGAAGAAAGAACCATGTGCTTGTGGGTGCACATAACAATTTAGGTTAAAGAAGGTGTTACAGTTTGGTTTGTGTCAATTTGGCTGGGCCAGTATTCCCTCAGTGCTTGAGTAGTTAGGACCTGGTAATGAGACCGCATGATGTGACCTACCAGTGTAATCCACTCCATGATGGGGTCTTACAGAGCAACCGTAAGGGCTGTAGCCTCTTACTCAAATCACAATCCTGCTCTAATTGAAAGTACATTTTTTTCTTTCTTCCTTTTCTTAAAGAATAAAAAAGATTATTTAAAGAAGTAAGCCCAATTGCTTCTTTCCCCTCCCCAATTCCACAACTTCTACATGTATAATTCAATATCATTGGTTGCACTCTTTTTGTTGTACAACTATATGGTACCTTTTTTTTCCAGTTATCCCACCACCATTGACAGACTCAATGTCCCTTAAACAATAGCTCTTTCTCCTTCACCCATGGTAACCATTAGTCCAGTTTGTGGGGTTTTGTTTGTTTGTTTTGTGTACTTTTCTTCATATAATATTCACATATCATACACTAACATAGTTAAATCTATTTTTCTTTCTTTTTGGGAGGGAATCACTGCCCTCTGGTGGGAGTGGGAGGCCCAGTCTTGCTCCTGGAGAGCTGCTGCTGGATTTGAACTGCCAAGCCAGTGGGCTGCAGCCCTGCATACAGCCACTACGCCACCGGGGCTTAGTCTTAAATCTATTTTTCAATGGCTTTTATGTACATCATCACGATCAGTTCTAGTGCTGCCTACCCCCTCCCACATTCATTTTTACTCCCCAAATCTATTCACCATCTCTACCTCACCTCCCTGACACATCCCAAATAAACCATTGCACCAGTTACTATATCTAGAAATCTACTCCCTCTGTGCTTCATAAAATGGAAAGACCTACAGAAACTATTGATAGATAGATGATAGGTGAAATGGTAAGAAGAAGAATAATTACGATATAAAAATGCAAATAAATTATAACAAAGAAAAGACCATCATCCATATTTTAAAAGACAGGGAAGAATTTTTGTGGTGGGACAGACAAGTATTTGAACCTTGAACAAATTCAGGTTGGGTCAAGGGGGAGGTTTGCTGGTCAAATATCAAATTATGCAATGTTCGATCCAACATAATCAAGTTTACAATAATCTCTGTCTGAGAGCAAATCTGTTCAAAGCCCTTGCCTTTGACTAGAGGGGATATGTCAGAGGCTTAGTCTGACTAGATTCTCTGAAGAAAGATTTTGGCCTCCCACTTTCCTCCATAGCTTTCTAAAATTGGGGTGTTCATAATTTAAGCTGTAATATTTTGCCCTTCATTATTTTTTGAACTTTGTAATTGCGATCTTTGTAACACACAGGCTGGTGTGTTTCTTCCATGTGAACTTAGTTGATGTGAAAGGAAATTTCTCCAGGGATTAGGGCTGATCAGCAAGCAATATGGTGAACAATTGGTCCAAGTTCAAAGAATCAGAGGCCAATGAGAGAAATGGAGGATATAGGCCAGCCAGAAGAAATGAATCTTTTGGTAATTGGAATGAAAGTTGGTAACAAAGTGGAAGGAACTATAGTTGGAACTATAGTAGTTGGTGATAGAAACAAAGCTGGAAATCACATGAAAGAATTTTGCAGAACCATGAACTTCTTCATTGCAAATACCATAACTTTTCTTCAACAACACAAAAGGCACTATACATGTGGATTTTGGCAGAAGGAATAAATAGAAATCAAATAGACTACATCTAAGGGAAGAGACAATGGTGAAGCTCAATATCAGCAGCTAAAACCAGGCCAGAGGCTGACTGTGTAACAGACCATCAGTTTCTCATATGTTTGTTCAGGTTGAAACTGAAAAAAATAAGTCTAAAAAAAGCCAAAATATAGCCTTGAGGTTATCTCACTTGAATTTTGAGAACATCTTAAGAACTACTGATAAAAGACCTGATGAGCTGTGGGATGACATCAACAACATCAAACATGAAGAAAGCAAAGGGGCATTAAAAAGACAGGAAAAAAAGAAACTAAGTAGATTTCAGAAAATATTCTGAAACTTACTCCTAATAATAGAGTAGCTAGGGTAAAGGGGAGAAATGAGGACGTCCCATAGCTGAACAGGAAACTTCAAAGGGCAGCTGAAGAAGAAGACTTCAAGAATTATAATGAAATGTGAAAAGACCTAGAGTTGGAAACACAAAAGGAAAGAGGAAGTTTGGTATGCGTTAACCTGAAAGAACTCAAATGAAAAAGCCATGTCCAGAGTTGAAATATTCAAAGATTCTATGGTGGAAATATCGAATAATCCAGGAGCTTTAAAGGAAGCTGGAAAGAATACAAGAGAGTCACTGTGTGATAAAGAGTTAGGGGACATTCCACCATTTCAGGAGGTAGCATAAGAGCAAGATCTGCTGGTACTGGGGAAGAAGTTCAAGATGCACTACACATATTATCCAAAAACGAGGCTTCAAGAATTCATGGAATACCAATTGAAATGTTTCGAAAGCTGATGCAACCCTGGAATCATGTAGGCTTCTCTGCTGGGAAGATCGAGGGACTAGGAGTATACATGTGACAAGAAAGGCGCATCCTAGATTCATGATGGCAGCCTAACCTTGATCATCCTTGGGTGGGTTGGATCCTACAAGGAAGTAGTCTACTACTATCCTTATCAGAAGGGTGTGGGCCCTACTTAAGAAGGGACAGGCTATACCGCGTGATTGCACTGGATGACTGATAACCCTTAGGGAGAATAGCCCCGGTCCTACTTCTGTTGACCTCCAAGTATATAGTCATTTGCCACATGAAGCGAGAGGCTCAGTTTGACTTATATTTGGGCAGAGAGCTTGGGAGAAATCGATCTGTTTCCCACAGACTGTGTGGAACATAAAAAAAATATGAGTAGCCTTGAGAGAAATGGAAATTTCCAGAACCCTTCATTGTGTGCTTGTGGAGCCCGTGCATGAAACAAGAAGCAGTTTTGAGGAGAACAAGTAAAGTTAGGCATCATGGTTGTATTCATTCTCTCGCCATATTTGCTCAATCATAGAAGCAAAGCTGAGCAAATCATCAGAGAAGTTGGATTACATGAAGAAGAATGTGGCATCATAGTTGGAGGACAGCAAGAACCTGGTTGTCTTTGTTGGCGAATAGCACTGCCACCGCAAATAGCTGAGTTCCTCCCAGTACACACACTCTCACACACCACCAACACTACCACCACCCACTCTGTACTCCTTCCTTCTGGGTGATTGTTGATATTTGTCTTCAAAACCTAGTCTCCACACACCATCTGACTCACCAGCTATGGGGGAGCACCTATTTTCCTCTTAAAACGTTGTGGACTTCTCTTCCTCCCCTTTCTCTTCCCTATCAAAGAAGCCACAGACACACACATTTCCTCTTCTTACCTGTGGAATTTATTTGAATCATAAATTAATCATCACTATACCTTCTGAGTTTCCATATCATTCAGGGTTCTTTAGAAATAAATTCCTCTGAGGCCATACTAGGTACTTTAATGTTGTTCGGACTTTGTAACCAAGAGATGTCACATGGAGGACTGGTGTACTCAGCCACCTTCTGTATCTCTTGTGGTAGACAGTCATCTTTTGTATTCTTCCTGTACTAAACGACTGCTACTCCTGATTTCTTTGCTCCAAACAGTTTTTGTGAATTCTCTTCGAACATATTTTACCTTTTGCAACATCTTGCCCATCTGGGAATAAAATAGAGAGAAAATGGGGACAAGATAGCAAGGCTATTACCGTGAGGCTTACCTTAGGGAGGAGGCAAGTGGCAGTAAAAGAGTGCAAGGTGAAGAAGGGCATAGATTGGATCATATAATCTTTTCCTTTTCTATAATCCTGTGCCACAGGTGCTTGTGATGGTTTGATTTTTCCATTGTGCCTGTTTGATCCTTATCTGTAGCAGGATCTTGTGACTTCTCAGTCACATCCGCCTTCTCATTCACTTCATTCTCCCTGAAACAGCGAATTTCTCCCAAGTCTCTTGATCTCCTTCAAAACACCCTCAGGCAAGAAAGAGCCAAGCAGGTCGTCATGGCATGGCTACGCCCTCAGCCAATGAAAACCCTGGAGAGGCTCAGAAATCACAGAGTACTTCTCCCATAGCAACTTGCGGGATTAGAGGGGATCCCCCAGAGGCCACTCTTCCTCTATGCCAAACGGACCTGTAGCTTCTGCAATCATACCACAGATGATCACACCTGTTGGATGGTGATTCCCATGTCAGGGAAGGTGTGTACTATTGACAGCTGCGCTCAATGGTTCATTCTACTCTTTCTCACCTTATCTCCTATACCTAGTATTTTGGATGTTTTGATGGAAACCTCAACAAACTAATATGGTCATTTTTAAGTTTCAGTGGAAACATGAGATGTGCTAAGAATTTCATTTGTTTCTGGCTAAGAATTTCATTTGTTTCTTAAAAGCAATCCACTTTGTGGCCTCTGCCGGACAATTTTTTCCATTCTACTTCCTTTTCCCAGTGTCCAACAGTTTTAATAGCAATATCTTTTCATTCATATTTTAAGATCATATTTCAAATTAATCCTGAAGTACAAAGCTGTTTGTGATAGGATTCTGTCTATCCATGTTCAAGGAAATCCTTTCAATACAAGTACTATACAAATTTATGCACAAACCACAAAGTAGGCAATGTAGAAATTGAACAATTCTTCCAAAGGCTTCAGCTGGAAATTGATGCCGTGGAGATGTGTTTTTACTTATGAGCAATGAAAATGCAAGCATTGGAAATAAAGAGGAAAGAAGAGTACTTGGAAAATAAGTTGATGGTAGAAGCAAAGCTGGAGACTACATGACAAAATATTTCAAGACCCACGACTTGACCAAATACCTTTTCTCAATAACAAAAAAGGTGAGTTCACACATCATGCACTTCCCCAGATGAATCAAGAGGCAATTATGCTTGCAGAGCAAAGAACTATTGCATGGTTTAAAATCAGGAAAAAGGTTGTATCTTCTCACCATACTTATTCAACGTATATCCTGAGCAAATCATCTGAGAAAGTATATGAAAAATAATGCAACATCAGGATTGGAGGAAGTCTTTTTTAAAAATCATTTTACTGGGGGCTCTTAAAGCTGTTATCAGAATCCATACATACACCCATTGTGTCAAGCACGTTTACACATTTGTTGCCATCATTTTCAAAACATCTTATTTTGACTTGAACGCTTGGTATCAGCTCATTTCTCCACCTGCCACACCTTCCGTCCCTTATGAAACCTTAGTAATTTATAAATCAGCATTTTTTTTCATGTTTTACAGTGATCGCTGTCTCCCTACACCCACTTTTCGGTTGTCGTCCCTCTGTAAGGGGCTTATATGTCGATCATTGTGATCAGATCACTCTTTCTCCCCTAACCCTCTCCTTACTCACTTAGTATCACTACTCTCATTAGTGCTCCTAAAGGGTTTATCTGTCTTGGATCTCCTGTGTTTCCGGCCTTTATCTGTACCAGTGTGCATCCTCTGGTCTAGCTGGATTCATAAGGTAGAATTGGGATCATGATAATGGGGGTGAGGAAGCATTAAGGAACTAGAGGAAAGCTGTATGGTGCATTAGTGCTACACTGCACCCAAATTGACTCATTTCTTATTAGTTACCTGCAATATGTAGATGGTACAGCCTTGTTGCTGAAAGTGAGGAGTACTTGAGGCACTTGGTCATGAAAATCAAGGATCACAGCTTTCAGTATGGAGTACAATGCAACGTGAAGAAGACCAAAATCCTTACAAAAGGACCAATATGGATCATGATAAATGGAGAAAAGGTTGAATTGTCAGGAACCTTGTCTTGCTTGGATTCAAAATTAAAGCATGCATCATATTGGGTAAATCTGCTGCATACAAACTCTTTAAAATATTGAAAGGCCAGAATGTCACTTTGAGAACTTATGGGCACCTGACCCAAACCATGTGTTGCTTTATACATATGTGAAAGCTGGACATTGAATAAGTATGGTCAAAGAAAAAATTGATGCATTTGAACTATGGTGTTAATGAAGAGTATTGAAACTACCGTGGACTGCCAAAAGAACAAGTAGCTCTATCTTGCAAGCAGTCCAACCAAAATGCTCCTCGGAGGCAAAGATGACTAGACTCCTCTCATGTTTTGGGGCATGTTGTTTGCAGAGACCAGTCTCTGAAGACAAGCATCATATTTAGTAAAGAGAAATAGAGGAAAGCCCTCTGTAAGTGGCTTCAACACACACATAAGGACAATTGGGAGACAGCACCAGACTGGGCAATGTTTCATTCTATTGTGCATCGTGTTGTAGAGTTGCAACCAACTCACTGGCACCCAGCAACAACATAAACATGACTATTTTTGCTTCTCTAGGGAACCCAACTTAACACAGAGAAGGTGGCAGGGAACAGAAAGCTGTTAGTAACATGCATGTCGCAGATTCTCATTACTATTAGAGAGATTTATCTGATTTTTAAAAATATAGGTACATGTCCTTGGACAAATTTCTAAAATTTCTGAATGGTTGTATTCCAAATATTTTCAATACTTTTTTACTTCTGTGGAGATATGGTCCATGATTCTTTCTCTCTCTTTTGCTTATTTAGCCATGCTTCCATTTCATTGTTTGAACAAATTTTTGATATCTACTTTTGATATTTTGTCTGCTAAATATGATATCTGAGTTCTCACAAAGGCAGTTTCTGTTGTCTGCTCTTTTCCTGCTTATGGGTCACAGTCTGTTGTTTCTTTCCATGACTCATTTTATTTATTTATTTATTTATTTATTTATTTATTTTGCTGACAACAGGACATTGTAGATAGTACCTTCGCAAATGAAATCCCCAATTTCAAGAGCTTATTCGTGTTGTTTGTTTGTTTCTTCTTTTCTTCAGTTACTTGTCTGGACTAGCTTAAAAAAGTTTATGTGCCTACCAATTTGCAGCTTCTGATGACCCTACTCAAAGTTTTCCAATTTTTAATCTACCCTGACTACCTAGAGGTTATCCTTGCTTCAATACCATTTAGAAAAGTCACCTATTGGCCATTGGTTGTTAAAACCCCAAACAGAAATCTTTCCATGTGTTATTACCATTGGATCTATGTAACATTGAGACTGGTTTTCCTGTGCTATCATTGTATAGGCTGTCTCTCCATCAATGAGAGACTAGTTATCTAAGAAGTCCCTTTTCTTATTGTATCTGAGAGATTGTACCCTTGGGCATGTACACTGTCTTCCAGATCATCAGAGATAATTGGTTTTAGTCTGGCTGTCACTGATTGTCTCTTTCCCTGATCTTTCCATTAGGCTTGTATCTTTTGTCTTTATTTATATCACTTTCAGGTGTTATCCTCTACTAATTGCCAAGTGATGGCTCTATTGTTTTCAGTAATGCCCCAAGGCTTAAATTGTTCCACAATCTGGTTCCAAAACATGGGATCTCTTGACTAGCATAGAGAGTTATCAATCACTGAAGCTTGTTTCTGCTCTACTATAAGCAGATCTATGCCACAGAACAGAAGCTATGATAAATGGAAAATCCATTCCTCCCAGGTTGTACAATTTGGCTACGTTCTATGGAGCAGGCGATGGATGTGGTTTGCCGTTCCTTGCTAACTGCCATCTAGTCTGCTCTTATTCACAATTACCTGGTTTGCCATTATAATAGAGCAAAATACTGCCCAGTCAGACACCACCCTCACAATTTCAGTTTGGTTTGAGGTCATTTTGCAACTGCTATATCAATCCATAATTCTTTTCCACTGACCCTGTCCTTTACCAAGAAAGACAACTGTGGCAGTCATGTGCTTATGTTAATTTTATGATTGAATTGTAGGGGTGGAGTCTAGCCTGTTACTCTGGAGATAGCCAATGAGGCCTCTATGTGGGCATGGCTTTCTCCCGAGACTTCTGGGCAGTCTCACGATATTTCCCTCGTGAAGATGAGAAGCTATCTTCCCCAGTTGTGGGGAGTTAGTCCGGGAGACGATTAATCACAGACAACACGCGATGGCGGTGTCCGGGAGGCTGGAGTAGCCGGCGGAGAGACCACACGGCTTTACCCTGATGAAGAGGGACCTCTGAGGCTGGGGCGGCCACATGGAGGCCTCTGCCAGTGGTGAGTTGCTTCTGCCACCACGGGATGCTGTTGATGGATGGACCCTGAGCCCTGGAGGCGAGGAGCCATGGGAAGACCGCTGTCGGTGCCGGGACTCTGTACCCACTGACCTGTGACTTCGTGAGTCAGAAGGAGAGTTTATGGACTGATTTTGGGCACATGGGTTAATATCGGACTTGTGACTTTGAGCTGGACTGGGCTGGGATGTTTTCTCAATGTCCTGTTGCTCTTGAATATAAACCCATTCCTTATATCCATATGCGTGTCTTTGAAATTTGTTCCTCTCGTCTACCAGGACTAACACAATGACCTTCTCCAGGGACCGGACTTTCCTGATAACATGTCTAAAGTTTGGTCTATGAAACTATCTCCCACCATCCTTGCTTCTAAGGTGTATTCTGGCTGTACTTCCTCCAAGACAGATTTGTTTGTTCTTCTCAAAGTCTACAGCACTTTCAATATTTTAACACACCATAATGTAAATGCATCTATTCTCTCTGGTATATTTTATTTACTGTATATCTATCACATGGCGATTATGTGATTTAAAATACCATGGCTTGGATGACAAGCACCTTAATCCTCAAAGTAGCATCTTTACTCTTTTACACTTTACAGAGACCCCAATCAACAGATTTGCCCATTGCAACAGGTAATTTGATTTCCTGACTGGTGTTGATCGTGAACCCAAGTAAAATGCTCTACTTGACAACATTAATCTCTTCTGTGTTTACCTGGATGTTTCTTATTGTTCCAGTGATGAGGATTTTTGTTTTCTCTACATCGAGCTGTCATCTATTCTGATATTCATCAGTAAGTGCTTCAAGTTCACTTCCCTTGTAAACTAGCAAGGTGGTGTGATCTGCATATTCACAGACTGAAAGTAACCCTTCAGTTCTGATGTGGTGCTCTTCTTCATGTAGCCCGCATTCTCAAATCATTTACTCTGAACATAGATTAAAGATGTATGGTAAATGAAATAACCCGCACTGACATTTTTTTGTGTTACTGCTTTTTTGTTTATGTGATGGTTCTGCATGAGTATAATAAGTTTTCTGGAATTTCTTTCATTTTTTACAGTGTCTTCCAGAGTTTGTAATGATACACATAGCCAAATGCCTTTACATAGTCAATCAAACATAATAAAATGTCTTTGGGAGTATTTCCTGCTTTCAGCCAAGATGTATCTTAGGTCAGCTGTAATATCTTTTGCTTCTCATCCTCTTCTGAAACTGATTTGAATTTCTGACAGGTCCATCAGATGTGAGTAGAAATGTAGACCTGATGCAACCATCTATCTGCCTATACTTCCCTGGTATAACTCACGCTTCTCCAGCCCAAAGACAGAAAAAACAATATGTGTCAATGTTCACCAGCTAATGTAGACTTCCAAAATAGCTCTTACATTCAGAAAGTCAGATCAATGGAAGTGAAACTCAATTCCCGAGTCAATGGAGCAGTTTCAACCTAACACAAAGTTGTGCAGAAGAGGGCTATACTCTTTACCCGGCCTTAATCTACCTTAAGCAGCTGGAATTGGGGATTGCAAAGCAAGTGCAGTCTACTTGTTCCAAACACAGTGATACAAACATTTCACAACATAGGACGATATAAAATGGAATGTCACAATGTTCTTGGCTATCAACATACCCAGAAATAGGTCTTCCTTTCCAGGGAGGTAGGGGAAGTGGAAGATGCCAGTTAAATGCTGAATCCTCTAGAATTATTCTTCTGCCTGGTGGGCATGTTTGTGTGAGAATATATGTGCTTTCCTACCTCCCATTCTGGCTTTTCCCTTTCTTATCAGTTTTCAGAAGATTTTTTTAAATAAATGGTTCTCAATTTGTTGCATGATGTTCTTTGGTCAGTCTCCATACACTGATCATTATTTTCTCTGGAAATTTCATGACTTTAATAATGGTCTCTAGCAGAGGGAGGTTTTTCAAATGTTCAAAGATCCATGCTGGAGGACCCTCCAGCAGAATGTTTTCATCCATATTAATTCATTCCTCTCATACTACTACTATCCACTGCCATCAGGGTGATCACAGTGCATAGCAGCTCCCTAGAAAGAGTAGATATGCTGCACAGAATCCCCTAGATTATACAATGTTATGGGAGCAGACAGCTTCATATATCTGTTAATAATTCACTATACACACCAAAAAAAACACATCAAGTCAAATCTAATTCATAGAAACCATATATAGTAGTTTGGAATTATTATCATTTCTCTGGGAGCAGACAGAGTAGCTACTGGGTTCAAACTGTGGACTTTGCAGTTACCAGGGCTCCATTAATAGACAGACAGCAGTCTGGTGTAAACATAATTTTCTATGCACTAAGAAATGAAAAGATTGTGCCTGACTTGTTTTACTGTGATCTGTGTTTTGTGGTGGTGGTCTGAAACCCACCTCACTCCATAGCTGATCGAAGCCTGCATTATGAGAACAGTATCAATGGTTGAAGATGTTGTTAGGTGCCTTGGGTCAGTTCAAACTCATAACAATTCTATGCCCAACAAAACAACACTGGATCCTGCACATCCTCAAAATTGTTTGCAGCCATTGGAGTCTTGTCTATTAGTGTATACACCACGTTTCTTCTTTGTTTTTCATGAAAATGATAATGATAATGGTGATGTTGACAATGATTACTATTTTCATATCTTACACTGATCACTATCTCTCTTCCCTCACTATTTCTGTTGTTTGTCTCCCTGGTCTGTGGGTGGGGCATCCTGTGCTGATCGTTGAGATCAGTTCTCCTTCCTCCCTATCTCTCCCCACCTTCTCCCTACTGTTCTCCAATTTCTCTTCCTGCATTCTATGTTCTTATCTCTTATCTGTATCTGCGCATATGGTCAGGTTTAACCCAGAGTAAAAGGCAGGGCTGGGGTCATGATAGTGGTCTCGAGAGTTGGGGGAGAGGATGAGGGGTAAAAGAAGAGGATCTGATAGTAAGGGCTTAAAGGAAAGTAAATGTCTAGAAGAGAATGATAGCCACACATGTACAAATATGCTTGGTACAATTGATGTATGGATTATTATAAGATTTATAAAAACCCCCAGTAAAATATTTTAATAAAAATATAATAGAAATGTGAAGAAAAAGAAAAACAGATACTCACACAGGACATGGATAAGCTAAAATAAAGCAGAGAAAGTGGGATAAGTGTTGCAAAATTAAGGATGACATTCTATGCCATGACACAAGATGCATGTGCACTGCTGAATTATAAATAAATTTGCTCCACAAGTTCTCAACCGAACAACAATAAAAAGTTTTGGGGTTTTTTCAATGGTGATATTGTGTTAATCTTTGTAAGACTTACTGTTTTTGCTAAGCATAGTATTCTCTAGTTTTTTCCACATCTTCTGATGTTTAAGACCATGATCACTGTTTTTCATTGATGGATAAAATTCCATATATGAATGAAATTTTATTGATGGATAAAATTCCATATATGAATGTTTGAGAACTTGTTTATCCATTCCTTTTATAGTTAGAGTTTTGGGTTAGTTTGCTATTGTGAAAATTACTGTATAAACATAGATGTGCACATGTCTGCTCATGTTCTTAATTTCTCAAGGGTCAAGGGTCAATGTCGAGCAGAAAGATTGCTGAATTATACGGTGTGTTTGCCTTTGTTTAAGCAAGGACCATACTGATTGCCATTATGGTCGTGCAATTCTACAGTCTTGTGAGCAATGTAAAAGAGTCCTGTATCTCCACATCTTCTCCAGAAATTTTTATTTTCTGTTTTATTGAATTTTTCTAAAGGTGTCAGTGTGAGGTAATAGCTCATTGTTATTTTAATTTGTATTTACCTTATTCCTAATGATCTCTAACACTTCTTCATATGGTTGTTGGATGTCATCTTTGGAAAATTATCTATTCATGTCTTGTGCCCATTTTTGATTGGCTTATTTATTAATTTATTATTTGTTATTATTTATGTTTTCTCTTTATGATATTGTAGCTTTCTATAGATTTTGATGATCAGCCTCTTATCAGATGTAGTGTTTGCCTTCTCGACAAAGACTGAATATTTTTCCAAATCTGTGGTTTCTGCTAACTCTTTTAAGGAATCACTTGGTGTGCATTAGTGCTGTGATTTTAGTAAGACCCAGTTCTTTATTTTGTCTTCTATATGTGGATATTTTACATTATATAAAGTAGCATTTTTATGTTTTATTAGTGTCCTTAAGTTTGTCTTTATTTTTTATTGATGGTCTTGATAGCTTTATTCTTTCTTAAATCATTTTATTGGGGGCTCTTATAACATTATATTCATCAATTGTATCAAGTATGCTTTTACATATGAGGCCATCATCATTTTCTAAACATTTACTTTCTATTTGAGCGCTATATCAATATGTGCCTGTATCTAGATGAGCTCCTCTTTTATCTCTTTCTACACCCACCCTGGTCCATGGTATTTGCAACCTTCTTCAGCAGTACCATAATTCAAATGCATCAATTGTCCTACATTTTTCCTCATTCAAAGTCCAACTTTTCTGCACACATGAGGCTATAGGAAATACAATGACAGATGACGGGCACATAGTCCTCATAACATGCTTGCTTTTCAACACCCTTAAAAATTCTCGTGCAGATGATGTGCTTAACACATCCTTAGAGGTCCTTTGATCTCTTGACTGCTGCTTCCATGAGCATTGCTTTTGAATCCAAGCAAGAAGATATTCTTGAAAACGCCAATCTTTCTCTGTTTATTCTTATATTACCTATTGGTCCATTTGTGAGAATTTTGGTCTTCTTTAGCTAGAGATTGCATCCACATTCCAGGCTACAATCCTTGCCCTTCTTCAGCAAATGCTTCAAGTCCTCCTTACTATCAGCAAGCAAGATTGCACCATGTACATACCACGGATTGTTACTAAGCTTTCCTCCTATCCTGATGCCACATCCTTCATGATGTAAGGCAGTGTCTTTGAGCACTTGCTCAGCATACAGATTTCATAAGTAGAGTGAGAAGAGATAAACCTGAATGCACACACTTTTCCTGATTTTGGATCATGTACTATGTCCTTGCTTTGTTCGCACACTTGCCATTTGATCCATATACAAGTCCTGAGTGAGCACAATGATGTATTTTGAAATTCACTTAGATCTCAAGATTATCCACAGTAATATGATCCACACAGCTGAATGTCTTAGCAGAGTCAATGAAACACACGGAAATGGCTTTCTGGCACTCTGCTTTCAGCAAAGATCTGTCTGACATCAGCAGCGTTATTCTTTGTACCACATCCTCTTCTGAGTCTGTCCTGAGCCTGTGGCAGTGCCCTGTACATGGACTGCTTCAACTGTTGCTGGATGATCCTCAGAAGAATTTTACTTGCATGTGGTACCAAGGATGCTGTTCAGTTATTTGAGAATTCTGTTGGGTCATCTTACTTTCTGATGAGTACAAATATGGGTCTCTTTTAATTTTGTGATTTATGTTTAGATATTTGATCCAGATTAAGCTTCTTTCGCACATGATGTGAGGTATGCATCTTGTTTCCTGCTATTGCTGATGAAGATCCAGTTTTTCCATCACCATTTATTGAAAAGGCTATCTCTTGTCCATTTAATGTGTTTTAGTTCTTTCTCCAAAATGAGGTGTCTATAAGTACTTGGTTGTATTTCTCAGTTTTCAATGCTAACCCATTGGTCCTCATATGTATTGTTGCCCCAGTATTCAGCAGTTTTGATTACCATGATTTTGATTACCATATAGCAAATTTTAAGTTCTGGGAAGAGAAAGGGCTCCTACTTTTGTTTTTATTTTTAATAATATTTTGTGTATCCTATACTTCTTTCTTTGCCAGTCATTTAGTTGTTAATTCATTTTTTCCACTTCAAATGTTGTGAGATTTGGATTATGATTTCATTGAATTTATAAAGTAATTTTGGTAGTATTGACATTTTCATGATATTTAGTCTGCCTATACAGGAAGTTATTACTTTGTTCCATTTGTGTAAGTTCATTTTGGTTTCTTGAAGGAGTATTTTGTAGTTTTCTTTGTACAAGTCTTTTGTCTCTCTGGTCGGATATTATCCAATATTTTCTCTTTTGTGTAGTTATTGTGAATGGAATTGTTCTTTGGAAATCATTTATAGTACCATCATCCTTAATATACAAACCTCCAACTGTCTTCTCTATGTTAATCTGATGGCCAGCTACACTGCCAAATTGTTCAATTACTGTGAGCAATTGTTAAATGAAATCTTTGGGGTTTCCTATATGTAGGATTATGCCATCTGCAAATAGATTTTTATTTCTTCTGTGTTTATGTGTATACCTCTATTTTCTCAATGTAAGACAAAATTATAAAACTTTTTGAACAAAGCACAGGAAGAAATCTTCATAATCTTAATTTATGACCAGCCATAGGACAAATGCTAATCTAAATAACACCAAGATATCACCTCACAGTATAAGTCAAAACATATTTCCAAAAAAAATTGCAGAAAATAAAAAAATGCTGTAGAGGGTTTAATATAATGCTAGAGAAATTATAAAACAGTACAACCACTGTTGAATACAGGATGGTGCTTCCTCAAACAATTTGGAATAGGAGCACCATATGATCCAGCAATCTCCATAGGATATGTACCCTAAAGAAATGAAGAACCCAGCTCTAGAAGGTGAGTTTGTTATGTGGTGGTGGCTTGTGTATTGCTGTGATGCTGGAAGCTAGGTCCCTAGTATTTTCTATACCAGCAGGGTCACCTGAGGTGAGCAGGTCTTAGTGTAGCTTCCAGAATAAAGACAGACAATGACGAAGGAACAGGCTGTTCACGTTAGAGGAAATAAGCACCGGAAATCATGTGGATCGCACCACCACATTGTCAGTTCCTAGAAACCTAGTGAACAGAAGCAGAACAGTGACAGAGCCAGTGTGAGAGGCATTCAGAAGATGGCAAAGGCAGAGTTGACCATTATGACTTGGATGAAGTCAAACTTGTGAGAGTAAGGCCTTTTGGACCTTCATTTGCTTAGGGGGCATGAAGGAAAATGAAAAGAAACAGCTTTAGGCAGCAAGTAGTAACTGGAACTTGGAGTGTATGCAGTATAAAACTAGGAAGTTTAAAAGTGAATTCTACTTGACATGATTGAAATTTTGAATCATATGATATATGTGTTAAATCCCAACTAATAATAAATAAATGCAAATTAATTTTAAAAATTAATTTGGAACTCAAAAAAGATTGCTATTGTAGGCATTAGTGAGCTGAAATAGACTGGTGTTCGTCATCTTGCATCAGAAAATCATGAGAATTACTATGTAAGCAATGACATAATCAATAGGAAATGTTTTGCATTACCACGATTGTAGAACATTGCCATCTTTCTTGTACTCATTCTTATCAGCTCATTTCCTTCTAACCTCCCCTTCCATTACCCCAAGAAACCATTATTCCAATTAATGTCTCTTGATTCTTGATTTACCTATCCTGGACTTTTTATCTAGAAGAACATTTTTTAAAAGCTGGCATCAATGACAAAGTAAAAACATAAAAATCTCAATTGAAAAGAAAACAACAAATATTAAAAAACTAGAACAAATTTAAGATGGGACAAAAGGGATATCAAATGTTTTTTTAAAACTATTCTATTTTTTTTTAGGCATCACTGCCCTCAGGTGGTGGGAGTAGGAGGCCCAGCCTTTGCTCCTGGGAGCTGGAATTGAACCTCCAACCCAGTGGGCCGCAGTCCGCGCACAACCACTACACCACCGGAGCTCAGCCGGACTCAAATGTTTTTATTGTACCTATTACTTCAGTTAGGTGCCATTGAATCAGTTCGGACCCACCAAGACCCTATGTATGATTTTAAGACACACTGTCGTCCTCACAATTGTTTTCATGCTGCAGTCGTGGATTGTGTCAATACAGATCATTCAGGTCCTTCCTATTTTTACTGCCCCTCCACTTTGCCCAGCATGATGTCTGTCTAGAGGAACTGGCCTCTCCTGATGCTATGTCTAAAGATTGCCATTCTTGCCTCTCAGAAGTTTGTACTTTGGGTAGTTCCATGGTACCTTCAATCTTCTTTGTCAGCCCCACAATCCAGATGTATCATTTTTTACTTAGGTCTTCCGTATTCGTTATCCAACTTGCATATATTTATGAGGCCATGGAAAATACTAGGGCTGGGGCCAGGTGTAACTTTGTCCTTAAATTAACACCCTTGGTTTTTAATACTCTAAAAGGGTTTTGCACAGGAGGTTTACAAGCTGCAACACATCTTTTGATCCCTTGAATGTTGATTCTTTGTCAATTTCAATCTTTTTTTACACTTATGAGGTTACTTGTGAGGATTTGGGTCTCCTTACATTGAGTCATAATCTATACCAAAGACTGCAAATCCTTGATTTTCATCAGCAAATACATCTCATCCTCCTCACTTGCAGCAAACAAGATGGTGTCATCTTCATGTGGAAGGTTGTTAATAAACCTTCCAATTCTGATTCCACACTCACATTCTTTTTCATATAATTCTGCTTCTTTAATATTTAATGCTGGGTGAAAAAGGGAGCTCCAATGATAGGGTAGTAGATTTTAACCTAACTGCATCTGCAGTAAAACAATATTCAATGTACTCTCGATGGTAACAAAATAATTTACATCCCTGGTCTATGGTCAAAGGAGACTCACTTGAGACTTTATGGGTGAACCCTGCAAATGGATTTTGACCTTCCACTGTTCTCCATAGTTTTCTGCTTCTACGTTCATAGAAAGAACAATATTATTGCAAAGTCAATTTTTACCTACTTGATATAGAGTCAATACAATCCCAACAAAACTCCAACAAAATGCTTGTAATATTTGACAAACTAAGTCTAATACTTACATGAATAAAGGATGTATAGTAGCCAACAAAATGCAGAACAAAGTTGGGGTGCTCACAATATTCTATTTCAAGACCTCACATTAGGCTATAAGAAATGAATGCAGTGTGGTTTTGGGAAAACAGATGCAGACATCAGTAGAAGGGAATAGAGTGCATTGAAATAGACCCACGCAACTATAATCAACTCATTGTTGACAAAGAAGACCAGGGGAATCAATGCAGAAACTGTGCTAATTTCAATAAATGGTGATGGAACAACTAGAGTTTCATAAGAAAAAAATTAACACAGAAAAAGTACTTATACCTTAAAAAGGACTTAATTCAAAAGGGATATAGACCTACATAAAAACTCAAAACAATAAAACTTTTCAAACAAGAAAATGTCCGCATGACTTTGCTGTAGTTATGAGTCTTCAAATACCTAGACTATCATTAGCACAATCCAAGATAGAATAAATTTATGTTGGAGTTTGTTATATTAAAATTTCCTGCTCTGTAAAAGATACTTTAAAAGAATAAAATTCCATGCTAATAGAAAATACTTGCAAAATACATATCTGATAAAGTGCTCGTATCCAGCATATGCAAAAACCCTGGAAAATCACAACAAAAACAAATTTTTAAATCAATAAAATATATGAGCAAAGTTTCACCAAATTAGATATATTTGTTGATGATAACACAGTGGATTACACACTGGGCTTCTACCCGGTAGGTCAGAAACTTTAAACCACCAGTCTCTCCATGTAAAGGGGTAGTTCTACCCTGTCTTTCAGAGTCACGATAATTCGAAAACAATGCAATGGCAATGCATTTGGCTTTTCTTTCCAACATATGAAAAGATGCTCAGCATTACTTTATTAAGAAAGATGTAAATTCAGAGATAAATGAATGATACATCCATTCCATTGACTAAAATAAAATTTAGAAGTTGCAACAGGAATTGCTAGAAAGGCTGAGGAGCAACAGAAACTGTTATTATTTTCTGGTGTGAAATAAAGAATGGTACAGCCACTTTGAAAAATAGCTTTGCAGTGTCTCACAAAGATAAACACTGTCTTACACGATGCAGTAATTGATCTCCTGGGTATATCTAGAGAGAGAGAGAGAGAGAGAGAGAGAGAGATTCCCTTGGTAGGCGAGGGCATTTGAGATGGACCTGGAAAAATTCCAGGCAGAGGGTACTAATTCCAGGTAAATTTCAGGACTAGCAAGTACTTGTAGTATAACTGTGGAGACTAAGAACCTCCTTGGCAAAGGAAAGGTGAAATTTGAATATAAAACTACCTCCACCCTCACATTTTTATTGTTGACACTTAATATTTTATACGAAGTAATTTGGTAAGATATAGCTATATTCATGTTTTTCAATAGTCTGCTCATTCATTATTCGTTGTAGGAGATATTATCAGAAATATTCAAGAATAAGAAAGCTTGAAGTATTCATTAATGATGAATTTATTATACATAGTCAAAATGTTACCCTTCTTAAGAAAGATTAATAATCTAAGATTTGGGGGGCAAGGAAGTTAATATTACATAACATTTTAAAATAATTGGGTTTCTTGCTTTAGAAATAAAAACATTCATTACTAGTTTGCAGATCTAATTCAGTCTTTGAATAGTTTGACTTACAGGACAAGGGTGATTTCTATTCAGGAGTTTGAAAAAGGCTGATTGGGTGCTTGGGTGTCATTTCTCCGATTGTTATGAATTCCTGACAATTTGAAAATCTATGAGGAGTCAAATAATGTAGACTGATTTCCTGATTGCTTGCCTTGCTCCTCACCTCAGTCTCTTTGAATATATAAATATAATTTTCTGTATTGCTCTCAGACAGATATGATGTGTCCACAACTATGTCCAGATATTAAGACACTCAAGGAGACTGTTTCTTGTTTCGTTGGTATGTGCCATCAAGTAAGTTCTGACTCTATGTACCTATGTACAACAGAACAAGATTTTGCCCACTTCCATGTCCTCCTTACAATGATGTCATGTTGGAGCCCCTTGTTGCAACCATTGTCTCATTGAGAGTCTTCCTCATTTTCCCCTGTCCTTTTCCAAGCAGGATGAGCTTTTCCAAGGAAATATCTCTTCTGATAGCATGTACAAAATAACTGAAACAACGTCTCACCATCCTCTCATGTAAGGATAATTCTGGCTATACTTCATCCAAGATCTGTTTGTTCTTTTGACAGTACGTGGTATTTTCAATATTCTTTGCCAGCATCTTAATTCAGCTGTATAGATTTCCCCCAGTCTTCCTTATTCAATGGCCAACTTTCACATTCATGTGAGTGATTGAAAATAACATGGCTTGGGTCAACCACTCCTTTGTCTTCGAAATGGCATTACTTCTCTTAAATAATTTAAAGGCATTTTGTACAAAAGATTTGCCCTATGTGTGCTGTTTAATTTTTTGACAGCTGCTTTGATGATTACTGATTGTGTATTCAAGAAAGAAAAAAATGCTGACCTTCAATCTTTGTTCCATTTATCCTTACATCACCCATTAGTTCAGTTGTGAGGAATTTTGTTTTCTTACATGGAAATGAGTTTTCATCCATACTGAAATCTGAAAGCCTGGATCTTCATGCTCTCATAGCACAACCATACAAGGAGAATATTTTGATATCATAAATGTTACTCTTACTTTTATTTGAGTATTATGAATCCCCTTTTCACATACCTCACTTCCATTGAGTTGATTCTGACTGTAACCACCCTACAGAGGAGTTGTACTACACCTTTGGGTGTCTAAGCTTGTAAATCTTTACAGAAATAGAAAATCTTTTTGTCCTCTCATGGAAACGTTGGTGGTTTTAGAGTTAAAGCCATATATATAACTATATGTAGCTATATATAACACTGTGCAAACTAGGATACTACCAGGCCTCCTGTATATGCCACAAAAATAACAACCACAAAACAAACCTCACCGACTTTGAGTTGATATCAACTCATAGCAACCCTATTCAACAGGATAGAAATGTCTACTTTGAGTTTCCAAAGCCCATTTTCTCCTGAGTAGCAGCTGGTGGTTTTGAACTTCTGACCTTTAGGTTAGCAGCCCAACTTGAAATCACTATGCCAATAGGGTTTCTATGAACAAAGATGCAAAATGACTCAACAATATCCTAGCCAATAGGATCCAAGAAAATACCAAGGAATAATACGACATGATCAAGTGCGATTCACTCAAGGTATGAAAGAAGGGTTCAACTTTAGAAAAACTATTAATGTAATACACTATAAATAAGCCAAGAATAAATACATGACCATACCATTTTATACAGAAATTGAATTTAACTAAATCCAACTCACATTTGTGAAAAAAAGGACTCATCAAAACAAATAAAAAGGACTTTCTCTGATGTATAATAAAGATCACATCCACAGTATCGATGGCCAGTTGTCTCTCCATGAGGAGGAACTTAAAGCATTCCTCTTTTGAATAAAAACTACGTAGCTATTCATATTCAACATTCTGCTGGAAATATAAGTCACAGTTATTTGGCTACAAAAAGAAGTCAAGGCATTCAAAATAACAAAGAAGTCAAATTCTATTTGCAGATTGTATAATTCTACATGTAGAAACTGTCAAAGAGCTGACCAAAAAATAATTGGAAATACTTGAAAAATTTGGAAGAGTGCCAAAGTACAAAAGTGAACTGGACTCCTGTATACTAAGGAAGAGAGAACTGAAAAGGAAATCAAGAAAGCAAAACCATTTACAATGCCCACATGTGTTAGCCGGGCAGACTAGAGAAACAAATTCATAAGCACATATGTGTATATATAAAAGATTTTTATATACAAATGCAGCTGTACATTAAGAAAATATCCCAGGGAGAGGGAAGAGAAATATGGGGAGCTAGTACCGGGAGCCTAAGTGGAGGAAGGATGTTTTGAGAGTGATGATGGCAACACGTGTACAAATGTGGCCTGCATACCACTGATGTATGTATGGATCGTGATGGGAGTTGTATGAGTCCCCAATAAAATGATTCATTAAACAAATGGAGGGGGAAAGAGAAGCTTATACCAAAGGCCAAATAGAAAATATTTGGCAATGAATATGGCAATATGTGTACAAATATGCTTGATACAAATAATGTATTGAATGTTATATGAGCTGTAAGAGCCCCCAATAAAATCATCGGGGGAAAAAAAAGAAAGCATCCCAACCCAGTCCAGTCCAAGGTAATGAGTGATATTAGCACATGTGTCTGAGACCAGTCTACAAAATCCTATACAGACTCACAAAACACATGCAATGATGTCAAATACAGGACAAACACAGGCCAGTGGGTAGAAAATCATTGGATCTGGTAGCATTATGAGCATCTCAGCACTGGCAGAGGTCTTTCTGTGACTTCTCAAGCATCCCAGCACTGGCAGGAGACTCTTAAGTAGATTTTCCGTCTTCAGAGGTTTGGTTCCATCAGGGTAAGTCCATGTGGCTTCTCCTCCAGGACGTCTCACAGGGAGTCAGCTTTGTGTCTTGTCAGTAGAGCATCTCCAAGGGACTGAGGTGTGAGTCTCTCACCTCCAAGCAGGAAATGTGGCCAGATTTCCCAGAATTCTCAAGAGAAAACTAGGCCTACACAGAGGTCTCCTTGGCTATCTCCAGTTTGACAGGCTAGACTCTACCCCTACACTCTTAATCCTTACATTGACACCAGATTAGGTGACTGCCACACCACACAAATGATGAAATACCCCCAAATTAACCTAATCAGAGAAACAAAACACTTGCACGAACCAAACTACAAAACACTACAACAAGGAACCAAAGGAGACCTTCTAAATGGAAGTGTATACCATGGTCATGGATTGGAAGCCTTAACACTATAAAAATGTCAGGCAACAGAAAACCACACTCACTGCCACTGAGTCAATACTGGGTCATTGCAACCCTACGGACTAGGGTAGAACTGACGCTGTCACTTTCCAAGATTAAAACGTCTCCTTTCTCTCCCTTTGCATGGCTGGCACTTTGAAACTGAGGAAGAAAGACGGAGCGTCCTACTCCTGCAATCAGTTACAGTCTCGGCATCCCAAAGAGGTTAGCGAAGAGTCAACTATGAGCTTTTGTTTGTTTGTCTTAAGCAGCTTTTGTTTGTTTGTTTTAAGCAGGTTTTGCATTGCTCGCCTTGTAGTTAGCAGCCCAACACATAAGGCCAGGAGTGGGAAGTATTGGAGAATTAAATAGGGGAAGCATAGTGATTTTTCAGATCAGTAGAACTCTGATGCATCGTAATTGGGGATAAATGCAATTTATCAAAATGCATAGAACTTTGAAACATAGAGCAAACCAAAATGCATACAAATAAAAAAAATCTAGGTTTAGTTGTTAGGAAACATTTTTTGTAAAAGAAAAAGTGGAAATTATTAGGATGGTAGCATATCCCAGGATGGAATGCAGAATATGTTCAAAGAAACAACATGTGATCCCAATTGACGGCGAGGAGCTTGTAAGAGGCCTGGTAAGGATTGATCGAGGGCAATGTAACCGAGAGGAATTTACTGAAACACAAATGAAGGCTGAACAAGATAGTGGTCATCACGAAAGTAAAAGGAAATAGAGGAAAAAAGTAGGAGGCAAAGGTCATTTATAGAGGTCTAAATATAGGCGTGTATCTTAATATATTTATAATATATTAATATATATATATAATCTTATATATATTTATAATCTTAATATATTTATAAATGATGATGGGGAAGTAAGCCTACAAAGGCAGCAGATGGACACTGCACCTCTCCTCAAGTACTCCCTCAATACAAGAACCTTTTGTTCTATTAAACTGGCATTCCAGGCTGAGCCCTGGTGGCATAGTGGTTGTGCATGGGACTGCGGCCCACTGGGTTGGAGGTTCAAGTCCAGCAGCAAGGCTGGGCCTTCTACTCCCACCACCAGAGGGCAGTGATGCCCAAAACAAAAAAAAAGCAAACAAAATAAACTGTCATTCCATGATGGTCACATTCCTGACACTATCTCTGAAGACAAACAGGGTACATAAACAAATGTGGTGCAGGAAACT
The DNA here is from genome assembly GCA_004026705.1 of Nesogale talazaci. Taxonomy (NCBI): domain Eukaryota; kingdom Metazoa; phylum Chordata; class Mammalia; order Afrosoricida; family Tenrecidae; genus Nesogale; species Nesogale talazaci. The sequence continues at coordinate 45,926 of PVJH01016562.1, forward strand.
GTCCAGCTAGCAAAAGATATAGCATCTGGGGTCTTAAAAACTTGAAAATAGACAAACAACCATCTAGCTGAGAAGCAGCAAAGCCCACATGGAAGAAGCACACAGCATGTGTGATCGACAAGGTATCCATAGGATCAGGTATTAAGCATCAAAGAACAAAAAAAAAATCATACCAGTGTGGAGTGGAGAGCCAAAGCTCATCTGTAGGTAAAGGGACATTCCCTTACAGAAGAGTCTTAGGGAGGAGATGAGCCATCAGGGTGCAGTATAGCACCCATTAAATTTACAACTTTCCTCTAGTTCTTTAATACTCCCCGCCACTATTATTATCCCAATTCTACCTTACAAATCTGGCTAGACCAGAAGATGTACACTGGTACAACTAAGGGAGTCCAGCACAGATAAACCCCTCAGGACCAATAATGAGAGTAGAAATACCAGAAGGGGACAAGGAAGGTGGGTGGAAAAAGGGGGACCTGATCACAATGATCTACATATTATCTATATCCTCCCTAGAGGATGGACAATGTAAAAGTGGATAAAGGGAGATATCGTACAGTGTAAGAATGACAAAATAAGAATAATTTATAAATTATGGGGAGTTCGGGAGGGAAGGAAGGTGATGGAGAGAGGGGACAAATGAGAAACTAATACCAAGAGTTCAAGTAGAAAGAAAATGTTCTGAAAATGATGATGGCCACGAATGTGCTTGACACAATGGATGTATGTTTGGATGGTGATAAGAGTTGTACAAGGTCCCGTAAGCCTTTGATTTTAAAAGAGAAAGAAAACCTAAATAAAAGAAAGAAGGAACAATCCCAGTGCTATGAATTGAATAGTAGCCACCAACATATATGGTGTAAATCCTAGCCTCTATGTCTAGTTGCTATTAATTTAGAAATTAGTTGCCCGTGTTATGTTAATAAAATAAGATTAATATAAGGTGTTTTCAGAGTTATTCTCTTTTGGAATACAAAGCAAATTTAATGAGCAAATGAAAGAGGTAGCTATGAAGTAAAAGTAGAAATCAAGACTGATGCAGATTCCCAAGTCACCAGGGAACAGAGACTGAAAAGACAAGGATCTTCCTCTAAATCCAAAGGAGGAAGAAAGCCACTTTGAATTTGTACTCTTACCCTCCTAAGGTGTGATAAAATAAATTTTATCTTTGTTGATCCACCCACTTGTGGTATTTCTATTATAACTGCACTCGGTAGTCAAGACAGTCATTGAAAGGAATGGTAGAATAAGGTGACTAGCAAAGAAATTTAGAAAGTGGTGGAGTCTATTAGCTAAGTAAAAGTAACTGCATTCGATACTCTTGGTTCCTACAGAAGGCCAATGGACAGTACACAGGTATACTGGAATTGAACAATAAATGGATGGCTGCTGGTGATAGCCAGGTTTCTTACCATTTGAGTGGAAGGTTACAGATATGCAAGCAAAGGAGCCTAGAACAAAACAGATAATAATGAATTAGAGTTGGAAAACCCGATTTAGCTTACTATAGATTCAGAGTCATATAGAGAAATATTTAAATATATGTGACATACATAGACCAGTATGTTTTTTCTTTTTCTTTTACTTTTTCATTTTATTTTTCTGCCAACTGAGACATCCTGGTAGCAATGATATTATCAACAAGCAAATCTAAAGCCCAAGTCTTGGTTACTAGCACCATTCGCCAATAACAAGAGGCAGTACTCCAGGAAGGAATATTCTCTAACTTATATGGAATTCAGTAATAGACTCAGGAATTTTACAAGATGAGCCTGCAGTATCTTTTAGTGCTTTAAATGAGAAATGGCTCAAACACACACAATGATGGTGTTGTTAGAGAAACACAAAAGCCAACTGAAAGTGTTCCCAGTTATCACAACTAGGACAACAGGAGCATCAAAATAAAGTAATATTGGATTCTAACCAGAATTATAAAATAACTGTCTATGGGTCCATCATGATATAAATTAATGTTCAAACAAATTTTAAACTAGGATAGAATAAGAAAAACTTCCTCGTAGAATTCCAAATAATTTAAGGATGTGGAGAATATTTTCCCCTCTTAAATTTTAGTCAATCACTTTCTTCAAAAGACTACAGTGAAGTAGAGATTATGAAAGACTAAAGTGAAAAAGTGAAAAAGCAGAAAAACACTGCCTGAAGCTAAATGATCAAGGCTAACATCAACAATGATAGGTCTTAATGATATTGCATACTTGTGATCATTAAAGTTTGTGTTAACTTGGCTGCAGCAGGCATCCCAGTGGTTTGGAAGCAAAGATATATTAACCCTCCATGATGAAATTTAATATCATGTAATCACTTTCATGATAAGATGTACTGTGCTTGCTTTTAACTTGGTCATTCTCATTATCTGACCTCCAAGTTCTTTGAACTTGAGTCAGTAGTCAGCTGTATTTGCCTGCTTATCCTGGGAGTCATTCACCTGTTCAACCAGAAGCCTGTCATCTGATCTACTGGTCTTGGGTTCAATTAGCCTTTGCAGCTAGGTGAGTCAAGATCAGCTTTCAGCTTGGTATCTGATCCACTGAGTTGGAATTTACCTTCATCTATGACTATATGAGTCATTTCCTTAATAGAAATATAAACTTCACTTGTTTTGTTTCTCTAGGGAACCTAGCCAGAGGCAATACTCATGACATGATATGATGAGAATGACATTTTATTTTTGTTAACTTCTCTAAGAATATCTGTAATAAGGCTCCTCCAAGTCTGTTCAGATTCATAGCAACCCTTTATGTAACAGAACACAACACTGCCAGATCCTCTTCCAATCTACAATCCTTGCTATATTTGAGTCCATTGCCAAAATCTCTGTTAATCCATCCCCGGTGATCGTCCGCTTTTTAACTGACTCTCTGCTTTCTCAAGTGTAATGTCTTTCTCTGGAGACTTGTTCCTCCTGATAACATGTCCAAAGTAAATGAGATGAACTCTTCCCATAGCCCCCTTCTAAGAATCATTCTGTCTTTACTTCTATTAAATCAAATCTCTTTGTTCTTCTGAAAGTCCGTAGTGTATTCAATGTTCTTTGTCAATATTCTAGTTCAGAGACATCAATTCTTTTACAGTCTTCTTTATTCATTGTTCAGCTTTCATATGATGGAGATGGAAAACCCCATGTCCTAGGTCAGATCCACCTTAGTCTTCAAAATGATATTTTTGCTCTATAATTATTACATGGGATGAGAATGACAGATTTTAAAAGAAGTAAAATAAAGTATCTTATCATGAAAATCAAGAAAATGCTGTGAAACTATCAAAACCAAGAAAAGCCTAAGGAATTTTCGTGTTAAACTTGATTCTAGCCCCCATCTAAGAACAATTATTTCTTAGGATATGGCCCTGCTTGAGACTTGCTCTCAGAAAGACTTCACTGGAGATATGGACACTGAGCAAATTGTGGCTGAAGAAACTAGATGGTACTTGGCTATCAGAAAGAATAGCATCTGGGTTTTAAAGGCTTGTCTTAAAATAAGAAGCGATCTAGGGGAGATATCAACTAAATCCACATTGAAGAAGCACACAGATATGTGTGACCCAAGGATTGTAAATCATATAATCAAAATCTGAATGAAGCAGTGGTATCACAGCTTAAATTGCGAACTTCTGGTTTGCAGAGGCCTATGCATCCATTTGCAGTAGCTACTCAGAGACTAAATCTCCAAAAGTATAATAATAATAGAAAAGAATAAACCTCCAGTGCTTTCCCTTTGACCCAATCTGAGGGATGTGAATAGTCTGCTTATCAGAGTACTATAGAGAGGATTATAGTAGATTAAAATGTAATCTGAGTTGACCCTCTTTTGACACATCGAAGAATTCTGGCACTTTAGAGGGAAAAAAGTGAAAGGAAAATACATGTGGATGAAGTTTTTGGAGAATTTCCTCCGAAGCTAGACCAGTTATGTAAATAGCCTTGCTATCACACAGAATGCATTGTAAAATGGAATATGACAGATATAACTAGTTTAAAATCGAACGCCTTATCAGTTTATCTCCCTTTTAAACCACTTTACATTCGTTCTAGTTTTGAATGTTTTTTTTCTTCCGAAAAAAAGTTTTTCTCTATTTTATTTAGTTATTGTTGTTAGCTTTTTTTAACTCTTTGTTTGTATTTTTGTGTGTTTTTTTGACATATGAAATTCAGGATGAGCGAATCTAAAGAGACCGTCATAGGATTAATGGTCCTGGAGGTATGGGAAGAGAGGCTGGGGGGAGATAGGGAACTAATAACACAGAGTTAAGAAAAAAAAAGAAAACGTTTTAAAATTGATAGTGGTAATGATTGCCCAACCATTCTTGCAAGTTTTGGAAGGCGGAAGTC